>JAZGTJ010016600.1:0-12569 GCA_036877575.1 Botia almorhae
CTCAGGACGCAGCTGATGGTAATGCTGCTCCGTCTGATTTTCAGACTCTGTGTAAGCTGCAGGAAGGCGCTCAGTGTGCGTGTGGTCAGAGAGAATGTCAGTGTCTCAGCTGGCAGGGAGTGGAGGTTTACTCCTTCACGGGCCTCCGTGATGTCATCTCTGAATGTGAACGGAAGATGTCCGGCCCGCAGGAAACTTCCAACAGCAACAGAACTTACAGCGGGACGAACAGCGGAACTTCCGGCTCGCCTCGTTCGTGTTCCGAACAAGCTCGTGCTTATGTAGATGACATCACCATAGAGGACCTTTCCGGCTACATGGAATATTACCTTTACATTCCCAAGAAAATGTCACACATGGCCGAGATGATGTACACCTGAGAAAATGAACTAAAGAAATGTAAAGCATTATAAGAGATGAATATCTGTGGGTACTTTTAATAAAAAAGGAACAATTTATTTAAAAGTAATAAAGATGTTATCTAATGCAATTCTACATGTCGTATTGAAGATTTATTAGGATTGTTATTTCTCTGTAATGTCCAGGAAACGTGAGCTGATTAGGAATTATGGGATGTGACTCAAGTTGTGATGAATGCTACGTTTCCTTTATGTTTGATTTACAAGTGGCCAAAGTCTATCAGAGAGACTTAAGAGGTTTAATTTCACAGATATATGCAAACTTACAAAACGCCAAGTGACAGTTCTGCTGATGTCTGACACAGTGTGTGATGTCATCTGAATTAAATCTCAATAAAACTGTTTTTGGGGGATTTTGATGATGTTTGTTGTCTTGCGTGTCTTCTGCATTTATAAAATGTATATAGCGTTTATTAAATGCAAAAGGCATATGAGTGTCTTTATATTTTAATAATCACATCAGAGAGTACCGTCTTATGCATAAGAGTTTCCTCTTTTAATCAATACTGTTGAGTAATCAGTTAACTGGAATGAAACACGATCTGTTCATCCCGTCCCGAGTGTTTCGTGTCTAATTTCCAGACAGACAAACCGCCTACGTCATTTTCCTTTTTTAACGTCCACAAGGGGGCAGTACAGACTACTTTTCTCAAGTTCTATGACGTTATTCACCTCACGTTACATCTATAAGTCTGCAGTAAACAGGCGGTTGTGTCTACAGCGCTGTATTGATCATCAGAATCAGGGACATTAACTGTGTGTTTGCAAAACAATTTTAACACATGAAACGATTCTGATGAGAATTTATTTGCATATTTCTACATAACATTCTTATTTGGTTCTCTGTGAACTAAACAGATGAATGTATGTGTAAATTGAATATGAGACAAGCCACAGTGCAGTCAATAGTATTCCATGAAGAAGGGTTGAACTTCTGAAGTTTTGATCTGATGGTTTTAGTCTTGAAATCTTTTGCGGCCACATAAACGTGACCTTGTTCTTGGTCTTATTATTATTATTGCGTGTCTTAGTGTGGATTTGGGTCACAGCTTATGGACACAACAGCAGTCTATTTTCATTCTACTGAAGGTGATAATCACCTCCATCACTAGCACGGTATCTTTCCAAGAAGCCAAACTGGGAAACGTGTGTCTACTGTTCAGCTGGTTGGTGAAAGACAGGTTTGTTTGAAGCCTGTATGACAGTAGCATGTTTTCAGTTATTGCTCTTTGTTGTCTGTTTTGGGGTTTTCCCAGCTAACAATTTTGATTCCCTGAACATACTGGGAAAGTAAGTTTCTGGTCGCCCAAAAAATATTCCTAGAACAACAACAACCAAATGGGAACCGAATACTAACATTAGGGTAACGTTCCGTGTTTGCTGGGTTTGGGGCATTGGGTTATGCAGGGTCCCTGCAGTTTATGGTGGCTGTTGCCCTGGTCTGGAGAGGTGCAGTCTAGGTTTTAGGGGTTCTGGCATTTGTCTGTGTTTTGGAGGGTCTGGTCTAATCTGCAGCTGGTAGATTCATGAGATCCTCTTCTCACACCTGGAAGCGTTTGAGTTGTACAGGTACAAATGTACAGAATTACATGTACAGCACGTCGTTCACCTGACTCAGTTAAAGATAACCCGTCATGTTTACTCACCAGCCCATGTGCTCCAGGCTGGTGAGTTTGTCCTCTTCAGAGATGCCCTAGGGGGCATTTTTATGTAGCATACCAACCATCAACTATCTCACAGAAGCAACATTTTTCCCTGTAAATACCCTTCATGTATTTTAAATGGCATTGCAGATACCAGTAAGACACACAAAGCCATATCACATATCATATCATTACACTAACAACATATCCCTTCATATTTCATATCGTTCATATTTCACTGAGAGATGTTGACTAATAAGTAGTTAGACATCATTCGACAGCTCACTAAGTTTTTGCACGCTTAACTGGTTTGAGTTCTGTCTCTCTGCTCCTGACAGAATGACTTGTAAGGTTGTATGGATTTTTACAAAAGGGGAACTGCATCAAAGCATACCAAGACAAGCTATGGAAACACACAAAAGACTCTGTTAGATGTTGCCACTCAACAAAAGCGGACTGGCTAACCAGTTGGCCTGATATTTAAGTCTTTTGTGAAACAGATTAAAAAAGGAGGAATTCTGTTGGGAAAACATGCAGACAGAACATATGATTCTCTTTTGTTGTGGTGGATGTTTGTTGTTCCGCTTTTTGAGTTTAGGCAAAGAAAACGTTTCTTGATCACAGGTTTTGTTATTTCATAGCCCAGGTCTTGAGTTTCATTTAAATACTTTAACGTTTCTCCAGAAACAGATGTTAAAACATATACAAATGAAACATTTGTTGACCTAACATCAATAAAGTCTATAAAATGAATGAATAGCTCAGATCATTCAGATTCAGAACTGATGAGAATTTGTCATGAAATGTAAGAATGTTGAAAGTAAATAATCGACTCTTGTTTGTAATGTGTCTCGCTCTTTCTTCACACACAATAACATCTCTGTGGTAAATCATCGTTGGTGGAAAGTTCTGGTTTTGCATGTTGTTGTGTGTGACAGAGAAATGTGTTGTTGTCACTCATAAACTCGGCGAACTGACTGGTTTCTGGTTTTGTTCAGACTTGTCGCCTCACCTGCAGCACCCCCCTCGTCCCCGCCCCTCCCGGCTTTGCTCCCTTTGTGTGCAGGAATGTTTGTACTTGAATCTGTGTGCATTCAGTCCCAGACTGCAGAGAGGTTCACCATTGTTCCGTGCTGCTGGGGTTGTGTCCTCCTGCAGGACTCACCCGCAGACTTTCTGCCTGTAATATAAGATGCTGTTTTTTTAGGTGGCTGCACAGATTGGTTAAAGATCAGATTTTAAGCAATCACGACTGATGATCATTTTACAGAGGCATCTGATGTCTGTTGGAGGCTGTGTGTGACATGTGGGCTGATAATGCTGTCACAAATACTTTGTTGTTTAAATACTAGGCTTCATTTCTACTGCAGATTAATGTGGGCTACATCTGATCACATGTAATATTGCTGTGTTTTCAAAACCAAAATCCAAAATCCAGCAACTATTGAACAGTCATATAAAGTCTTTTAGCAGCAAATGTGCATTTTAACATGTTATGTTTAAATATTTATTTTAAGCCTAAAATAGTTCAATATTTAATCAAAGGATCTGACCTCAGAGGTCTGGGCTCAGGTCCGGATGTCCACTGACCCGAGAAGCACCCCTGCTGATCAGCACGCTGCACTAGAAGGTTAAGATCTGGATCCATCTAGCCTTACTCAGCTCTGATGACCTCTGACCTTTGGTTGCTAGGATCACGCCCCTCTGAGGGAGGCTGTGGGGTGAGTGGCGACAGGGTCCCGCTGTAGCTGCACTGCCCTAAATGTTTCCATATGAGTGTGCACCCTACACCCTGAGAAAATCAGCCCGGGTCAGGAAGTCCATCTAAACATTGTAAGATGGCAAGAATGCAGCTGTCACTAGAACCAATACTCATCTGTAGGTGTTACTGTGTTGTGTGCCACCCAAAACACCCTAGCAACCACCTAGCAACAGGTTAAAAACACAACAATGCATGTGTTGAATCACGTCAGTGCATTTGTGTACAGGCAACATCACCCTTTAATGTAATGAAATGAGATGTACTCAGCATGTCTGACAAAGAACATTAAACACTAAAGCTTTGTGCTGGAGACCGAAACCACACGGGCAGTTTCCTTTGTGCTAACCTCACATTGTACCAGCATTATTATTGTGCTTTTAAAGACTTTCTGTTTTCAGCATGAGGCAGTTTGAAAAGGACAAACAGCAAAGCGTAAACAACTGTGTAAAAACAGTAATACTTGTGCTGCTTAACTGGAGGCGCATATGTATTATACATAATAAAACAAAGATCTCCAATCTCATGAATATTAATATTAATGAAGTGAATCACTTTCTTCTTCATGTAATGAGCATGTTGACATTTAACTTGTTTATGAAGGAGATCGAAGCCGTTCTGATGAGCTTTTCAGCTTGTAATGGATGATCCGTTTGATCATGTGTTCAATCTCTCTGTTGATGAGGTCAGCAGCACTTAGAAATATATTGATCACATCAAGCACTTAATCATGATGCAGTTTCTGATAGCACAGAGGCTTGTTTTCTTATCTGCTGTCTGCTACATCTCCGTCTGACACATGAGCATGAGGATGTTTCAAGGGCAGTAACAAGAAAACATCTTTATAAAAGCCACACAGCCCACGACAGGCCATTATTAAATACAAAACTGACCTAGACAAGAGTTATCTGTCTAAATAAAATAACAATCTGGCAACCCCTAAAAACAGTTTAAACCAGCACAATGTGGTATGTGTTGGTATTTAACTGGTTTTAACTGGTGTTTGGCTAGTTTAGCTGGTCCCTAAAACCTTTAAAAATACCAGCCTAACCAGCTTGTTAAGCTATTAAAAGTATCTCTTAATTAATGAAAGAATGAAACTGAAAATTTTAGAGGTAATGATTTAATTGGTGGGATTATTTTTGTGGATCTGACAATGTTTTTTTGCTTTAAACATCATTTGAGAAGTGAGGTTATGTGTTTGCTCTGTGAAGCTGGCACATAACAGAAATCTCTTTGTTGTCGACCTCTCACACTATTACCAACCATCTGAAACATAAAGAAACATGAAACCATACATCATCTCTATGGAAACAGCACAATCTGAATGAGTTTGTTTATTACATCATTTTGTTTTGATAAAAACCTGCATGGCGCACCTGCTGTCATCTTACTACCAAAAAACAGAACAGAAAATGACTAGCTGACCTTTTGGCAAAGAAAACAGATGCATTTTATACCCCGTAATCGAGGATTTGAACTGACAGTAAAAGTTGTGTCCCAAACAACTGATTCATGTGGCTTGTAAACTAAAGACACTCGTATATACACTGAACTCTCAGCAACAACAGGAAACCAGAAGTCAGAAGTGTTGAGTATTGTCTTCTGGGCATAAAAACACTGTAAACTGTAAAATGATCTCAGTCATTTTTTGTCCAACAAAGGCAGAAATGTGGAGTAATATGACAGACTCTATTCATGCGAACTCCACACCCTGAAACACACACATTCACACGTACACAGTGTCTCACATTGAATTCATTGTTGATTAAGTGTGGAAACAAGTTAAATGATAATGTATAACTAAACTTTGATATTTCTGAAAAAAGATATTCTAATCCATGCAAAGCTCTATTGTGGGTCGCTTTCATTGCTATGCTGTTGCTATAAGGTTTTTTTTAATATATACTGTTGCTAGGGTGTACTGAATAGTTGCTAGGGTGTTGTTATGCAGCTTTTTTTACGTTTTCAGAGTACGTTTTGTTGTTCATGTTGGATTCTGGTTTAATACATTCTTAAAGGAGCTACACCACAAATACAAATCAAATGAATTCTGTGAAATCATGAGTCATTGTTTATGATGAAATATTGTCCCATTAGACAGTTCTTGGACCGGTTACGTGCGTTAACTGTGGCTAACGTGACGTTTTAACCAGTAATTCTTAGCCAACTCCCCCATTACAGCCCACAACAACAGAGTGATTCTCGTATTCCCTTACATATTTTAACACACACACACACATCTCCTGCTGCTGTTAAACCCCTGTGAGATTCCTCCTAAATTCCAGGTTTCTGGTATGAACAGGAAGAGCTGACATCTCTGTGACGTTTAGCATGTGCTGGGAGTACCACACGCTCTTCTATATATGGTTTAGCTGCACAGTAAGCATGCGACGGGGGTGAACTTTAGTTGTCATGTGCCCTGTTTTGATTGCTCATGGTCAACAAAGTGACCTTCCACAGCTTGTACTTTTTCATCCATTAGGTGAGAGTAAAACCTTCATTTAAAAGGAAGGAGTACAAATGAAAAACAGTTAGAGAGGGAAAATGTATAAATGGAGGGAAGGATCTGGTTATAGTCAGTCCTGGAGGTTCCAGTCCAAAGTTCAGGGTAACAGGGTGCAGTCTAGTGATAAAAGAAGGTTAACGAAATGGGTGTGTGTGTGTGTGTGTGCATTTCCAAAGAAGGGAAGTGAACTGACAAGGGAAACCAAAATAATGAGTCACAGTTTAAAGAAATACTGACAGGATAAAAAACACAAAGCAGATAGAACAGGCCCATGAATCCACAGATTCCATTGAATAAGGAAGTTTGAATGTTCGTCATTCACAACCTTTTGAATTTGATTATGTAATTTATATTATATAATTTGATTATTCTTATAGCTTTCAATAAAAGTACAGCTACAGTGAACACGTTCTACCATTTTAATGTCAAATGTGTAATTTCTGTCTTTTGCATCATCAAGATTCTGTCTATGTTAACAACCCATCATACAATGTGAACATGTAAATACATCTTACTATTAATTCTCATTTAGCAACAGCGTTCAATGCTCAACAACTCATCTTGAGCAATTAACATGTTAATTGTGTTGGTAAATGAAGAATGTGGACTGTAAACTGATGCCGTAAGATAAACAAGCAAACAATGCGTCATCCAGGACAATTAATTAGCCTCTCCCAACCAGATCTCGACTGTGATTATGTAGCTTTATTGTGTGTTTGTAGTATGTGTTTTGTGACAAGCTTAAATCATTCATAACAAGCAGTTTACAAAAGCAACAGCAATCTAGCGCCTCCGCGGGGAAGAGATCAGATAGGATTGTGTGAAGTGACGTCACTGAATACGATACAGTAACTTCCCAGGTAGAAATCTGTCACACCTACACACACCTGAGCTGAGAACCACTAACCAGATGTCTCTAGTCAGAGACATCACATCTGAAGTCTGTTAGAAGTGCCTTAAAAAATAAAACCTGTAAACATAGTTTTAGAACGAGAGAACAAAATAAAGAATTAAATATACATGTATATAATTCAGAATTTATTTCCTTCAGTAAAACAAATACAGAATTGAATGTACAATCTTGTGTGTACTATCTGTTTTTACTATATTAATATGTATGCAAAATTAACATTTTTAGAAGTACCTCGGGTGGTAAAACTTAAAAATCTTGTTTTGGAGAGAAGGAAAAGACACAAGCGCCAGATGGTTCCATAATCTTTTCCTTCCATTCTGAAGTCATGAAACTATTTAAAGTTTCTTTTTGTTTAACGTAATAAAATAACAAAAATATGGCTAAAGAAAATTACACAATTTTCTGGCCCATCCAAGAGCAACATAAAAGCAAACACACACACGAGCGCGGGCACAAAGGCCCCCATTGTTGTGCAGAAACTGGAATGTGTGTTACACTATGTCCAAGGTTGGGTGGAATTTGTTTTAACAGGGAAACAAAAGATGGACTATGAGAGAAAGTCGAGGAGGGAATGCGGAGAAGAGCGATGCACAGTCAGTCAGTCAGTCAGTCACACACAGCATGTGGATCTGATTGTGTCCCACTAAAACTTCTGTACACATGATCTTGAACTCTTGGGTTATATTGAACAGATAATGGAGAGTATGGACGATGACATAACCCATCAGTTGTGCTTGAGAAAACTCTGCTGCTGAAAGTGATGGTGTGGTGAAATGTCTGAGAATGAGCGCAGACCACAAGCTTTCAGCCATTACATGACAGTTTGTTTTTGCACAATACCATGATTATATCTATCATATGATAATATATCATCCTTGTTGACTGGATTCTTGTACTATTTGGCTGCCAGATTATAATAAGTGTCTCTCTTGGATACAAACAACTGGAGTATAGTGTGTTTAAGAAACAGCTTCAGTATCCTTCACTAGGTTGTTAGCAGACTATATTTTTATGTTCAGTGAGTCTCCATCTTTGCTCGTTGCTCATGCATTTCTCACTCTGAACTGAACTCTGAACAGTACATCTCCCTTTGACTTTCTACAATTATAGATTTGACAGATGCTTTTAATTCATATCAGATTATAGTTTATTCAAAGTATTCACTTTATCAACGTGTGTTTCCTGTGAGTAAAACTCAAAACCTGATAACTTGATAACAAGAACAGTTTCATTTGCTAACGGAGGAGAAGACAACACAGTTGAGTAGAAATCCTCCATCGGACTGTTTAAAATAAAGTCCAGACTAAACAAGCCGAGGCTAAATTCAGCTCAGCTTCATCTCTCAGCTCATAAGACAGAACAGTCTAAATCTTGTAAAGCACTAGATCAGTCAGCCAGCTGTTGAGAATGAAGACATATGAATCTGCTGTCTAGAATGATCTGTAGTATCTGTAGTGGATATGAAAGGAATAAAGTCAAATGTTGAAACTAAAGAAACTTAAAGATATACACATACATACATTAATAATATCAGTGTATATAATTACTATGAAGTTCTGAAGACTGCAGAACATGAACTAAATGATGCCAATATCATGTTAACATCCGGTAACGCTGCTACACTCATCCAGTCACAGTTTCTCATGTCAAGGTGATCTGAATCTGATCCAAGGTCATCTGCCGGTAAGTTTCTTGAGAGGAATTTGGATCTTTGGAACTGTAAACATGATTGTGAAGTATACGATGAACATTTATAGCTACGTGAAAATAATTTATACTGTATGTTTTGTTTGCTGTACACCCAATAATGATAATATACGAATAATATACGGTCTTATCAATAATGATAATATACGGTCTCATCAGTTACCCATAGTGATGAAAGCGTGGCTTTAACTTTTAACTGTAATGAAATTAGAATGATATATTATACAGTATATATATTATATATTGTACTTCTGTAGATCACACAGAATGGAGACGTGTAGCTGAATAAACAGCGCTGAAGGCTAGAGCTGTTTTCTCCACTGACAACATCATGTTGTGACATGTAAAAAAAGTGATTTCAAGTCCAAAGTTATGCTAGAATAGAAAAGTTGCGATAAGCTTCGTATTCAGAAGTTTCACTGTTACAAAAACACGATCACATAAAGCTAAACTTGTTTAAACTTGAGTTAAATAACGTAATGACGATAAACGAGAAAAGGGAAGAAGAAGAAACGTGACGCGGTGGAGGCGACTGGAAATCCTCGTGCTTTTCGTTTTCCACAGTTCAAGGGGAAGTACTCGCAAAAAAATCCCGGATATTACGTCACTGAACTTTCCCCAAATATCTGTTATCGTTTTCCAAACAGCTAAGCCAAAAATTATAGTCGTTGTTCAATGTAATCTTTTATTCTTTTATTTTGATGTGTTGACTCTCTTAAAAGTGGCGTTAAATTGCCTTATATGGATTAGAACCATTCTGAACACAACACCATTTCATTGTTTTATTGATACCAATCGAAATATGATATCGATTTCAGGGTATTATTTTATAAACCCGTCCGACGGAGTTTCCGTAAATTGCGTCACGCTCATCCTAACTCCTGATTGGCTATGGGTAGAAACCGGGCGGAGTTTGCGTCGGTGAATATAACCACAGGGATCAATGATTACACAGGACTGTCGCATACCAGTTCACGCTATAACAACAAGCGCCTCGCGTACAAACAAACTCCTGAAAACTTCATTCAAGAGGATCTTTAAATAAGGAACAATATTTTTGTTTATTTCACACAGTGATTTACTTCGGAGACTTGAACAGCTTTCTTCCGCGGAGTTTTGTTTTTTATTCAGAGAGACGATGTTGAAAGTTTATCTCACGTTGGTTTTGTTGGCGGCTGCTGTTTTCGCTGAATCGGTGAGTATCTTGTGCATTCAACATCAAGTGAAATAAACATACTCGGAGTCACATAAAGGATAATAAGCAGCATAAATATGAATAAAACACTGTTCCGTGAGCTTTTCATGGAAGTTTCACTAAAGCAATGCTGGTGAGATATTTGTGTTCGCTCGTGCTTTATCTGTCTGACAACAAACCTGATGAAACAACAGAAGGTTTTCAAACTGTAATGTTAAACGAAAAAGACACTTTAAAACAAGCCCTTTGCTCTTTAGTTTAGTTATTAAACACCTACACAAACTCTGGCGCTCTTTGTGCCGCATTTGTGTGTGAATTAATGACACTTTAAAGATGATACAGTGAACTATTCACTGTAATGTATTTTTGTGTGATTTATGCGAGGCCACGAGGCTAGTCGAACACATTCTTGTTTGTTGAGTGACCTCATAAGTGGCATTAGCTTTCATGTGACAGTTTCCTGCCTGAAGGGAGATGTTGGTCTCTTTCATTTGGACAGGATCCATTGCGCTATTATGGCTCAGTCAGTCGGCGAGGTTTAGTTTTCCGTCCTTTCAGTCTGAAATCGGTCACTGAAACACCTGTGGATGAGACGCCACGGCATTGTGCTGCGCTGGGCTTTCATAATTCAGAAGAATAGCTGCGCGCAGATGTCTGTGCGGCAGGCGAGTGGGGAGTTGGGCTGAAACAGAAGACAAATGCCACCCAGTGTGCAGTCAGTCACACACACACAAAGTCAAAATGCAAATGCTTTGAGCCGAAGCCCTCCATTCTCTTGGAAGACATTTGGCAAGGTGTTGTCAGGCAGATCGCTGATCTTTATCTTCTCCTCTGCACGAGCAGATGTAGCTCATGTCCTCGTTGAATTGCCTTGATCTTGGTGTGCCTAATGTTTCGATGTGAGATTTTGTGTTGTAATGTCATTCCAATAGCAATGTTAATTCTTTAAAGGCATTGAGGAAGCACACGTGTTAGTACACTAGACAGTGTGACTGCAGTGCGGTGAGGGAATGAGTTTTTGCAGGCAGAGAGTGCTGCCACATTCCTTGAAATCAGGCAGAAGTGTCTGTGTTCTTTTATCCCCCTCTATTCTTTGGTGTTGTCCTGAGGAATTTGACCCCTCCTGACCTTGACCAGTCTTCTTTTGGGATTTTACACACTTGGACGGGTTTAAATGGTCCATTTCTTCTATCTGGCTTGCCTCCTCCCTCTCAGCTTGAAATTCCTTGTGTTTTTGTTTATAGTTTGGTTTGGGATTTATTACACTGGAATATTAAAGTGCGTTTTTTGCTGCCATTGTTAAACCGTATGGAAGGTCACTTGAAATGCTTTGTTGCCTTTATCTGTTAAACTTTGTCTGTTTTTGAAAATATTAGCATATTTAACACACAATCACGAAGCTTGAAGGAAGATAAATTTGGTCAAATTATAGACAAGATTTTTCTGATTCCTTCCGTCTCGAATACTTATAAGACTTGACCTTTTCACTCTGGAAGTGTTTTATGTGTGTGGAGAATCTAATAGCTTGGCTAGGTGTCATGAATTAGGCATGAGGCGATTTGCACCTTAATGGGTTAATTTTATTTTTTTGCTTTTTGATATTTTGGGGTGCAGTACTGATGTAAATAGCTGTCAAACAACTGTGAACGTGACAGATATTTTGTCAGGGTGGAATGATGATTTCTGCATTGGAGGAAGGAATGTTGGCAGGAGGTTTTATTTGCTGAGAAAGAAGTAAATTTCTGCCTGAAATGATTTCTTAAAGCATCTCGAGTGAAAACAATGTTTGTTAAATGTGTTCAGCCGCACGATGTCTCACTCCAGAAAGCTGATGTCTGCAGCTCCTCGGGAATATCACGAGGCCATAAAAAGGAAACTCTGTGTTTTCTCAAGTATTTTAACAGAGCACATCCGCTGTAGTTTACTTGTGGGGCTATTAACCATATGCCAGCCAGCAGACCGCCAGCTGTCCTTCACAGCAGCAGCTCCTCGTGTTCCTGAACTATTTTTGTTTTTTTGTGTACAGAGTGAAACGTTAAACACAAAAACACCATGTGTTCTCTAGTACAATGACAGAAGATCATAATAAACAGGGTGTGTAATCAGACTAAATAATTGAGTGTAAAAACACATGAGCTTTTGGCTTTGTCCTGGTATTTTACTGTAAATTCATTTGAATTGTCTGTATCTTCTTTGCTCACACCCTCCAGAAGCAATAATGTTCCCATCAAACCCTTTGTGTTATCTTGAAGTGTAAATGTTTGTGGTCTTCCAGTAAACACTCGTGTGGGTGTTGGTCAGGTCTCCAGACTCCACTGGGTCTGATCACTGGGTCTGATCGCTCCATATTCACACAGAGGCTTTACAGCCTGGATTGTTTTTAAACACATTCTCATCAAAACAGTACATTCATCTCAGTCCATT
>JAZGTJ010016602.1:0-12567 GCA_036877575.1 Botia almorhae
AACCAGAGGACGACAAAGTAAAGCTGCAATCTTTAACTTGTGCCTCTCTGTCGCCATCTCTGTTTAAAACACAAAATTGCAGCTTACTTTGCATGTTTTTAAATACGCATGTTTTTATATTCTTGTATTTTTACAACACCCACATCTTTAAATAAATAATGAGGTTTCAGCAGGGCATGGATGTAGCAAGAGCTTTTAAACAGGTGCATCGCAGAAACAGAAACACCAGAAATATACTCTGATCAATAGGATGAAAGTGGACCTCTTTCTGAAAGAGGTGAGACAAAAATAGGCTTTATGGTTTAAATGGTGTACTATATCCAGTACTCTGAAAATGCGTTGTTACTGATGTGGAAAATATTTTAACTAAATTGTAATTTATAAAGCTTACAAATAAGTGGTAAGTTTTCCTGTAGCTCAGTGGTTAGAGCATGGTGTTAACAACGCCAAGGTCATGGGTTCAATCCCAGGGATTGCACATATTTGGAAACAATGTGTAGTATAATGCAATGTCAGTCGCTGTGGATAAAAGCGTCTGCCAAATGCGTTAATGTAATGCAGATGTAATGTAATTTGTTCTGAAGGATAACTGTTCTGCTCTAGCTTTTGCATTTCTAATCACTCCTAACTTATTTTATTCCTAAATGCTTTCAGAACAAAATCACAAGCTTGATCGTTTGTTGATTGTTAAATCGATCAAAGATCGAAACAGCTAACTGGTTTCCTGTCCTACAGGTTATTATTGGGGATCTGGAGCATGAGCGCAGATTGCTGTCCAACACTATATCAGAGAAGCTGAAGGACCATCAAGACCTCCTGCAGGTCAAGATGGGTCTCGCTCTGGAAGTGGCTGCTTACAGGTAGAGCTTTATATATGTGTATAATAAGACGTTGCAAGTTTAAATGGTGGAGCATGACACTGACAATGTCAGCATTGAGGGTTCAGATCCCAGGCCGCTCATATACTCAAAATACATTTTAACTAGAGCTACAAGCTTCTATACAAAGGTAATTTTTTATTCATTTCAGGCACCTGTCTTCATTGTTTACACAGCTAACAGGGAACGTTTTCACAACATTGGCTAACATTCTCTAAAAGTTTCTTTCAATGTCATCAAAATGTTCTTGCAATAACATTGGTAGATTCTTACGCTATATATCATGTCAAAAACATTATTCTTAAGTTATTCTTAAGCCTAGACAGGCAATAATGTTAATACAATGTCTAAAAAGCTCTATGTTTTGAACATTCCTAGAACTTTCAAAATAATATTTTGTATGTTTTTTGGAAACATTAGGGAAACATTCTTACAACCTAAAATTGTTAGCTAGGTAGACAGTTTCCTCAAACTCAGTTTGAGTCAGTTTGAGAACAGGGGAAATGAATTTTCCTGTGCCCTTAAAGTGAAGCTGTCTCCCACATCCTCTTATGACATTAAATATTAATAACAAAATTACTTCTGCTTCATAAACTGCAGAAGCAGGGCAGGATATCTGCAAGTCCTTGAAAAAAGTATTAAAGTATCTTAAATATCATTTGTGGAGGTTTCAAATGAGTTTTTTCTTCATTTTCATTTAAAGTTCTTAAAAGATCATTTTAAGAGACAACATGTTATTCTCATAGAGATCATTTATAATACTTAGATTTTATGATTTACATATGACTGATTTGTAAGGAAAAGTTATTGAAGGATGGAACGGTTAAAGGTGACTGACAAATTACTGACTGTTTTCAAGCAGGTGTCAAGCACTCTTCCTGTCTTGAATCACTTAGCTTTCTAAGGCAGCCTGCCACAAACTCACTTAAACAGATTGCAATTCTGTTTTAGTGCTGATAAGGGTGCAGAAATGACATAATTCATGTTTGAAAACTATACTGGCGAAACAACAAATGTATATACGTCTACCGTTTTACTGTTGAGACATTATAGTATCAGCAGTAACAAACCGTCCATTAAATATAAACGGTTTATGATAAACTCCATTATTGTCTCTATGGAAAAACTGTTACTATATTTGTCTGTTATCTGTAACTTAAGAGTATTTAGAGATTTGTTTGAGTAGTGGAGTTGAACAGAGCCACCACCCCTGAGATGAGCTTTTGCAGATGTTGAAATGTATTTTTAGTTACTGCAGCAACAGAACCACTAAAGCCCGCCCACTTGGCATGTCTGCTTGTGACCCCTCCCCTTTTTCCCTGGTAAACTCTTCTGTTTTTATGTTTGCCCAGTCACTGTGTATGAGTAAGCATTCAATCTGATTTATAATGGCTTTTATACCATTGTGAAGATTTAAAGCTGCGTAATGCATGATATAATAAATTATAATAATAAATGACATAAACGTACATAGCAGGAGAAATTAAACAGATTTGTTTCGTTTACATACACTAGCTTGACGGTGTACAGCAAAGCGTTTCTCGTTATTTTCCTGTATTTAAACACGCAACTACATTTGAAGGTACGAAAATGTGAGTCTCATTTGAAAATATATCACACAAGACAGGTTAGACTCTTCTGTCTGAAGATATTCGGTCTGTACAGTGTGTCGGTTAGGGTGTTTGGAATGTCTTCAGAGTCACGATGAGGTTGAAGAGTCTTTCCATTCGTCTGTTTAAAACTGCACGACATTCTTTGCCATAATGAAAACAGACGGGTGCATTGTGCCAGTTATTTTTAGTGCAGTCGCTCAGAAGAATCACAGGGGATTGCACAGGGATACCGAACCATAGCTCCAGAAAACCTCCTTCACTTTTGTTCTCCACCACAATTTCCAAACTAATAACACTAGGCAAGGTAGGTTCAAAGAGCTCAGGGGCTCGTGTACCTAATTCAACACAATGGTGGAGGAAAGACTGCTGAGTGACCTTCATTGTGTTTACATTTAGGACATGGTTCATGGGCTTGGTAGGTTCCCTGGTTGTCCGTACTAGTGTTTGAGGTTTTGCTTGGCGATGGCAGAGCACGAGGGTAGTCAGAGCTCTCCAAGAAGGTGAAAAAGTAGCCGTAGTAGTCACTGTGTTATTTAAGACTGATGTTTTGATGCGCATGCTCGTGTTGACTACGTTTTGCCGTTGTCTTGCTCATCAGGGCACTGCTGGAAGAAGAAGGACGACATGCTCAAATGTGGTCCAATCAGCATTCAAGAGAAAGAGTAATAGGTAACAGTTTATTTGCATTGTAATGACATTACAAAAACAGGCATAATTGTGCAATTCAGTAATTGTGCCTGAAAAAACTGTAAAAGCATGAACGTCATTCGTTTTTTTGGATCATTTCACTAATTACTAAAATACAGTGTTGTTCAGTTATTATTTAAAGTTAACATCATATTTTAAACATATCTCTATGTTGTACATCTAGACATAAAAATGCCACCCCACCCCTACACTCCAAGAGTTTCCAGCGCTCCGGCAAGTCGCCTAGAGACAAGAAAACAATTCACAGGTTATGATGTCAAATATATGGAGCCCGTTTCCAGCATGAGAACTTCAGCTACGTCAAGTCAGTTTCATTCTCACGGACCCTCCAGGATAGTGCCCATCAATGTATCAGTGCCCATCAATCGAGCCCAGCAAAGTCCTGCTTCCAGAAGGGACATGATATCCTTTACCAAAGCAGCGCAGGCAGCTGCTGCCAGTACTTCAAAATCTGGTGTCTCTTCTTCCGAGATGAAGAGAGAGACGCATGAGACAATAAGGAGAAAAGAAGTCTCACAGCGCTCCTCAGGGGGCTCAGCTTATCACCCTCCACCCAAAACTGAAAGGGTAACCGGCTCTACAGCCTCACAAATGGCACAACCAAAGCCAGTGAAAGTCGTATCACCTCCTACGAGCTTGAGCAAGGCCACCACTGAAGAAAGCCACCAGAGAGAAGCCGAACCAGCAGAAAAGAAAACAGAATCCAAACAAGATACACACAGATCAAAGGCAACGATGAAAGAAGAAAAACAGTATGTCAAAGAGTCAGTAGCTAAAGATGAGAGAGATTTTGAAAGCCACCAGAAACATGTTACAGATGCATACAGCGCTGAGTCAACAATGAAAAAAGAAACACCTTATGTCAAAATAAAAGAATCCAAAGCTGTAGATGAGAGACAGCCTGAAAAGGAAGAACCGAAGGTGTCAGTAGGTGAGGAAAAGGTGTTAGATACAGTTACTATGGAAGAATTAATTAAGCAGGTCATGAAACCTGCTGGTTTGGATCCTAAGGTCAGCTCATCAGACTCAAAAATCACATACCACGTGGAGAAAACGGAGCAAGAGGATGGAACCACCAAGACTCAGATTGTCTTACAATCTAAAGTAGAGGAAGAGCTGGACCTGGAGGAAGATTCTGCCCTGGAGGAACTTCTCAGCAAGGGAGTCAAGAAAGTCACCTTAGAGAACATCAAAGGAACCCCAACAGGAAAAATGATCGAGAACCTGCTAAGTCTTGGCCTTGAAGGTGAGAGTTTGGAAAATAGGTCTGTGAATGTGGAGATAATAGAGGAACCTGTGGAGTCTCAGAGTGATGGGGAGGGTGAACTGGAAATAGAGGAGACCGTGAAGATCACATCTAAACAACTAAACAGCACACCCTCATCAATGTTCTTCCAAATTGAGGAGCTAGAGAGTGACCCAAAGCCCTACGAGGCTAGATCTGAGAACGTTGAAGCCTCACACCATGAGAAGATCAGCTCTGTGCAGGTTCAAGAAGTAACCAGAGAGGAATGTTCACCCTACCTTTCCCATGAGCAAGAGTCACAAGAATACTTTGTCTCCACTCCTGAGGATAATTTGTCGGAATCAGAGGAGGGTGGAAGGTTTATGTCTTATACCCATTATGGAGTTGTGGATGATCTGTCAGATGAAAGATATTACCAGGAAGAGGAGCTCAAAAGGCCCAGTTCTGAAGGTCACAGTTACAGAGATTTGCCTGAATATGACAACCACTCGTTTGTGAGAGACAGTATCCCAGAGTGCATCATTGAGGAGGAGGTGCGCGTCTCCCCAATGCTGCAGAAGTCCATAGTGGAGATCCTGAAGGAAGATTCGCTAGATCCAGAACAGCAGCTTAGAGGAGCACTGGAGCAAATTCAAGATACCGTTTCTGGAGCTCTGAAGGAAGAACTCGCATTTTTTACAAAAGGCAGGGAGACACCAGAAAACATCTCTGTGGACATCAAGAAAGTGGAACAAGTTGCAGACAATGGAACCATGACTATTGTGGCAGAGCTTAATGTATCTCAGACGCTGGAGGAGTCTGGGCTGCTGGAAGAACAAGGAGATGATCCATCTGAGGAGCAGATATTAGCAGCGCTGAGCTCGTCCCACCCAGAACTCCAGCAGGCCCTCAGTGGTGGAGCTGGAATGAAATACACCATGAAAGTTTCCAGAGAGGAGTTTCAAACAGAGGAAATGCCGTGGATGAAAGATGAGGAAGAGGTTAGACAATGGAGCCCGACGGATGAGGTCAGCAAGACAGAGAAACACATCAAGCTGGGCCCTAGTGAGAGATCCTTCACTTTTCAAATGGATGTAAACAACAGCTCGTCCGCATCCGCGAGCGGAGGAGTCAGTGAAGGTGAAGAACAAAGAGGAGCTGCTGAGTTCCTGCAGACCCAGATGGTCGACCCCCACCTGAAGGTCTGTCATGAGAAAAGAATCGCAACTGTTTATCTCGAAAGCCCCAAAGATGACTAAAACGATGGACCCATCCTTCAAATTATACATAAGAGAACTCAAACGATCAATTATGCCAATCACAAAAAAGCAATCCGATCTGGTCAACAGAAATCAACAATCCATAATCCATCTCTGATTTTTAGTTATATTTGACAAAGGGAAGTTGCATTAAGTATTCAATGTCTTTTTGTATGACCTCGAATATATGTATTTTTTCATTTGTATTAACTTCCTGACGTTTTATTTAGCTTTCAGTATATATAGTGTCGCTTGAAGTACAGAAGGTAAGAAACCTTTTCTTTCCACACGTCATTTCATTATGTAGCTACTATGAGAAAGTATGACGTCTACTGTTTCCACGGCACGGATGAAACAAGTTCGGTATGTTCAAAGGTTTTTTTGTCAAACAGAGAATCGGGTGACAGTGATCTTAGGTCTTCAGTCACAGATATTTTGGGTTACACCCGTTTAAATCAACTTGTGAAGTGTGATCTACTTCTGGCCACAGTCACGGTGTCTAGCTCTGCTCCAGGTGCGAAATACTAACACTGTCCTTCCTGTCTCCCAGAGATCTCTTAATCCTTAAATGACATTAGACCAGCGACGACTAAGCTAACAGTCCTGTTCTCCTCCACACTTCCAGGATGACACATTTTTCATAGCTCTGGTTACATACAGAGAAAGTGAGGAGAGAACCGGAGAGTAACTGCAATAACCTCACATTAAAAATAAGTGCTAGACAGCTTACACCGAAATGTGTAACAGCTTCAGAAATAGCCGGTCGAGTGCCCTTAAGTCTGTCACATCCTATTACTCAGAATGAGGATTCACCTCCATTAAAGAAGGTGTCTAATGAGTGTCTATTTTTAGAATTTATACTCCATGTAGTCTTAAAACCTTTTATATACGCCTCACAGTGAAGCAGCGTAGCAGCTTTAGACTGAAGACCTAAGAAGCTGTAATCACAAAATGCCATTTCCTGTATTTTTGTAATACCCTCATACACAGTGTGTGACATCATTGGCTAGACATGAATCATATTTAAATTCATGTTAACATTATGTTTATGTAATGGTGACAATAGTGGGAATAAACGCGTGTGCAGTAAGAACAGAACAGAATGAGAAAGTATGTAACTGTTGTAGCTCTCATTTAATCCCATTTAACTCTTTTCATTCTCATTATCTAGAAGAAATCTAGAAAATATATATATATTATATATATACACACACACACACACACACACACACAGTATGTTAACACAGTAAAATAATGCTCACAATTGATTCAACATGCATATGAATATTATTGACAGATGAGAGCAATGCTTCCGTATGTAGACATTTATCAGCATGATTTGAGACTGTTTCAGTACCAGATTATCTTGAATCTATGCATCTAAAACTCAACAAACACTGTGTGAATGCTGCTTATATCCATATACTGCCAGGACAGATATATACAGTATTCTGTGCAACTTGTACCGCCATAGCAATGAATGTTCTGGATTAACACACTACAGGTAAATTGTTTGAGAAATCTACATTTACAAAAGGAATGTTTGGTGTGCTGTTTGGCTCGGTCTTGTCCACTTACTGTCTGAAGATTGATTCACATGCAAATACAATAAACAAACATTTACAGAGTGTTAGAGAGTTCATTTGTGAGTCCTGCTTAATTCTGAAACCGCATGCACAGAAACAATAAGAACTCTTTCTATCAGAGTACTACCCCAGCTAACAGGAAACAATCTCAGAATGTTGGCTAACGTTCTATAAAAGTTCTCAAAAAAGAGCCGTGACATTAGCAGAAAATGTTTTAACATTATATATCATATAAATCAAAACATTATTCTTCAGTTGTGGAATGATTTAAAAACGCAGAAGTTTAAAGAAAAAAGTTTGAATAACACTATTACAACCAAACAGTAATATTAATACAATGTCTAAACTGGACGTTCCTTGCATTTTAACCTTCTTGTTACCTAATGGAAACATCAGGGAAACGTTCTTACAACCTAAAATTGCAAGCTGGGATGTTGGTATGCTGAGTGTATGAGCTCACTGTTGGACTGTTCTCAGAGGTACAGAGGTACAGAGGTAGTCCCCATGCCAACCACTCAGAGTCCTGGCAACCGAGGGATTACAGGCCTGACTATAGTTCTAGAAATATTGCCTTGTTTTTCTCCGATCCAGATTTCCCTCAGTGAAATAGGAGTTGGTCAAACATTCCTGGCAGTCCAAGCCCACATTCATTGGATCGGCCTGGAGGTCAGCGCTCTTATGAGTTAGAGAAACTAGATTTTAGCTCCGTTGGAGATGACACAACTGCACAGAAAGGAGGTCGTGCTTCAAGATGACTTTCCCTCTTGTTGCTCCTACAAACCTCTGGTGATCTAAAACAAGATACAAACGGCACCATAAAGCATTCATTTATAAATAATATTCACGTTCACTTACACGCCATGTTCAGGTTAAATATCAGTGGACATTTAAAGTATTGGCATTTTTAATGTGACTTTTTGTTGTAGCAGATAATGTCTTTCATTGTTTATCTCACTTCATACATCATTGAGCAGAAAACTCACTGAGACAGCATGTCCACAGTTCTTTGTGTGTCTTTGGTTTTCTTGTGCTGAGGACCATACAGCATAATCTGAATATCCAGACACTACAAGAGAAAGAGACAATAAAAAACGATTAAAAAGTTAAGAAAACTGAGAAAATAGTTGAGAGGAGAACGGTTTGCTCTTTGAATCCAGTCTTCAAACATGAGGCTAGCCAGTTTAGTGTCAATATAATGAAATGCATTATGGGATATTTAGTAGGTACTCTATCAGTATTATACTGCTATTATACCTGCTAACTTTTACCTTATGCAAGTCACTTATACACGTATTCAAAATGAGAATGTAGCTAAATCACTGAAGATATTCAGCACAACAGCACTGTTGCACATGTGCTGAAGTTTAATCATCTCAGATGATTACTGTTCATCGATTTAAACATGATTATTATTATCACTTTCATCCTGAAGGACCGGTTCTGGAAACTTAATAAGAAAGCTTAATATATTGTGTTCATATGTAGAAATACAATAGTTTTCAAGAGCTCATAATTGAAAACTACAGTGAAAATAAAGCCCATATGTTACACCAAAGGCTTTAACTAAAGGTTATGCAATTGTTAATTCATGGGCTTGTGGACAGCTTGGCTCCGAGTTCACAGACATAGTAGAGAAGCTGACTGTTTCTGGCATACATGTGCTGTATTACAGCATACCCGCGCAGCTCACTTCCCTCAAATAGACCCTCTCTCTCTCTCTCTCTCTCTCTCTCTCTCTCTCGTTCACTCCAAAACATTCTCAAAACAGCAACAGTGTGGAAAAAAACTAAAATACAACATGACAGCGGCGCTTTCATAAACGCACAGGAAAGTAACTGTTCAAAGTTTCCTTGATGTGTGAAAGCCTCCAGTCCAAGTTTTCAGCACTTTCCAGTATACTGCAGGCAAAAGTGATGTCATAGAGGCCCACTGCAACAATAACAATCACAACCCTCAAACGTGTGTGTGTGTGTGTGTGTCTTTATAAAAGTCAACTGTTATGAAAGATTCACTACATCTGTATCTTCCCAGCAATTTTAGGTGGTAAGAACATTTCCCTAACGTTTCCTTTAAGTAAGAAAAACGTTGAAATGTAATTTTAAAAGTTTTATGAATGTTCGAAACATCTTTTTTTTGACACTGTATTAATGTTACTGTTTGGTTACAAGAATGTTATTTAAACTTAATTTTGTAACATTTTTAAAACATTACACTAATGATTTAACAACAACGTTCTTGATATACATTGATAAAAAAAACATTCTACTACCATTACTGCAAGACTGCGTGTTTTTGATAACGTTAGCCAATGTTCTGGGAAAAACAATCGTCGCTTCCTTTAAGACATAAACACGTCTTTATTATTCTTTATTTATTTCTCTGAATTGGAAACCACTGGCTTTGAGCCAAAGTCTAAAGAGGGGACGTGTTGCCCTGCGCTGCAGCTGCTCTCATGATAGCAGCTTAAGAACATGATATGAGCTCATCATATCTGTCAGAGGTAACAGAGAAAGGTTACCAGCCTGAGGAAGTGCAGAGCTTGGATCCACACAACCGCACAGCCTCACTACTGGAGCCCTTCCACACAACAACAAAGAAACATAGCAACAGTGTTTACTTATAGACAAGTGGGGACAGGTTTCCAAAAATGAAAAGTCACACCAGGGGTTTTTAGTGACCTTTGTGGGAGAAAAACTGACTTCACTTTAAAAATATTCGGGACACGCTTAATATACTGTAAATAAAACGTTTGACACCTCTAATAACAGAGCTCAGGTTTTCTCATCTCCTTTGTGCATCAGATCAGTAGATTTGTGTGTTGTATTTAATAATGTATTATTTGCTACGGCAATGAGACAGAACAGAACAAATAAGGTTGAAAACAAGGGTGTGTCTCCTAAAGGACATACTGTATTGAGAGAGGAGTGGCCTGTCCACATATTATTGTCCAGCTCAAAATAATCCATTTTTAAAGCTGAAGTGTGTATTTTCTGTGGTACAAGCAGCATTTAATGTAATTGTGAAAAAGGTAAGATTGGTCTTCCAACACTTTTCCAACACTCCATTGTCTTCCATTGCTCCAAATATACACGCCCCCCAACCCACACCATTGGCTGAGCCATTGTTGTCATGGCCAGTTGAGCGGCTAAAACAAACAGATCAACTTCTATTTGTGCTAATGGTGGTGCAGGAATTACACACTTCAACTTTACATCATGCTCGAATGTGATTTAAATAAAGGTTTCCAAAACAAACATACTCTCTAAAATACACACATGTCTATTCTATACCTGTTACATAAGTTCAGAGAATTCTTCGTGTACAGTAAGTCTAGTGGATTTGTCCTTTAAATTGGATTCAGTGCCTTTCTAGCTGATGGCAAACTCCCAACAGCCATTACAATGTCTGCCAGCATTCAGAAGAACTAAGGACATGATGTTATTCCTTGGGACATTTCATATGAGGAAAAGCATCCAGTCCAAGGTTAAATATCTTGTATTCTCCCCTCCAAGATTAGAGCATAGCTCTGTGGCTGTGGGTTAAAATAGCTGTTTGTTGCACAACTGCCTCCATGGCGACTTTGTTGGAATTCGCAAAGAAGATTCTACCAATTTTCCTGGCGTGATTTTATCTGAGGTCAGAAAGGCTGCATCAAATATGTGCCATTTTTGATTCACCTTCTTAAGGGTTTTGTGGGCGTGTCTCATCCGGCCCCGTGTCATCTCCACACCGCCAATCAGCTGGAGCGTTTCCACCACCTCTGCGCTCAGCTCGCCGAAGGTGCTCTTTTTCATAGCCAATGACTCTCTTTGAATCTGGGCACATCTCTGACAGACCGAAACACATTCTGCTATGAGATAATAAATATCTCTGACTTTATTTGACAGCTGCAATATTGTATTGTATTGCAATCTATTGTATTTGTGTCACACAACACTGTAAGAATTGATTTAATATCAAACTGAATCTGTACAGCATATCGAAATTGTTTAGGAACTCACCTCCTCTTGTCCTGTGAGTAACAGGAAGTGACTGTAGTCATCTTGGGCCGATAAGGTGAGCGTGTCCTGTGGGCCTAGTTCACTCCGGAAGGTGCTTATACTGTCCTCAAAAAACTGTGCTGCAGAATCTATTCAAGCATACACAGATGTGCAGAGTCACGATCTTCTGCAGTTTTCACCAACATTATTTTCACACAACGTACATCTTACAATTACCCACAATGCTTCACTTCATTAGCAGAGGGTCGACTCTACTGCTATACTTGTTTCGCCGTGCATCTAACACAGAACTACAATAATGGGAAGAACAAATGGGACAGAATGCCTATTGCTCTACAACAACAGTACTGACTGTTGTCTTTCTGAGATATAAGATTTACATAATCAAAGCTATTAATACCAGTGACTACATAGCACAACTAATTTCTGTGTGGTGCTCCAGGCCTAGTGAAATCCTTCATACAGACTATTGTGATTGCAGTCACCATTGTGATGAGGCTCTGAAGTGGAGGAGTAGGCCAGCGCCAAGCTGTGAGCGATGTGGGCCCCCTCTAGACCCCCAGGACTCTGACTAAGTGCAATGGAATGAGCCTTCAGATGAGAGAGAGAGAGAGAGAGAGAGAGAGACAGGCAAAAAGAGAGGAAGAGAGACTTGAATACAGATATATCACATTTCAATCGCCACATGCTGAGGAAAAGGAAACAATCAAGAGTTCCTGCTTTGCTCAAGTTCCGGGAAGCCTTGAAAACAACTGAATTTTCATTTTGGGGTGAAGAATCACCACAACGTTTACCTGTAGAAGATGCTCTATAGCTCTGTCCAGGTGTCCCTGTGTCTGTTCAATGGCCGCCATGGTCTTGTAAATGAAGCAGATCCGACTGAGCTGACCCCCTTGCAGCATCTCCAGGGCTTTTTCACATTGACTCAGAGCCATCTCAGTCCTCCCCTGTCGCTGGTACACTCTTTAACCCACATACCCAAGCACACATACACATCCAGACAAAGATGTCATTTATCATGTAATGAACCCACACTGTTCATGTGCACATTGTAGACATTATACATGTCATCATTGTGAGAATGCCTCATCTCAGAAACACAAGCACACAATGAAATGAAGATGCTAAAGACGACTTCCAGTGCTCATGCATACTGGTTCAAAACAGGAAGTACTGTTGTATTGTACTCTGCTTAGGACTGTACTGGTCTTTCTCTTTCTGGTCCCAGCACCTTCAAGAAGACTACCTAGCTAACAATTTTAGGTTGTAAGAATGTTT
Organism: Botia almorhae; assembly: GCA_036877575.1. Taxonomy (NCBI): domain Eukaryota; kingdom Metazoa; phylum Chordata; class Actinopteri; order Cypriniformes; family Botiidae; genus Botia; species Botia almorhae. The sequence goes on from JAZGTJ010016602.1 coordinate 12,549, forward strand.
CCCTAATGTTTCCTTTAAA
>JAZGTJ010016603.1:0-12567 GCA_036877575.1 Botia almorhae
TATCTCTCAAATGCATGGAAGCGCTTTGTACGGATTTGCTCAATGACAACAGCTGTTTCATTGGCAAATTGCCTCACGAATAAGTCGAAATTCTTCTCCGAGGGACTTGATCAGACTAGCATTGATTTTCTGCAGGGTTAATTCACCCGCAGAGGTCTGTCCTTCACAGCAAGCTGCTGAAAGGCATTTTTTCTCAAAGCGAAGCCAATCACCCGGCTTCCTTTTTTTCCTTTTTACTTGAGAAAACAAATAGTTCATCTTTGCTCAACAGTCAATACAGAGGCCTCTTCTGTCTGGCCGGTCTTGATTGAGATGAACTCTCCTCTACTGAGAGCGAGACACACTGATTGTCAGAGAGCGGGGGGCTTTGTTAAGTGCCTGTAAGGTCTTTTAAAATTGTGAATGTTAAAGAAGAATACTGTGATGGATTGAGAGGCAGTTATTTGCTGATATAAGCATAAAGCTTTAGTCTTTGGTTAAGACACAGGCATGAACCAGACATGGTCTGCAGGTTTTTTAAATTAGCACCATTTTAGAAGGGATTGTGCTATGCATATTGAAATGAGTGTTTAGCATTTCACAAATTAGCTTTTTTTTAAATAAAAAGGGAATTAAAATAAAATGAGGGATTGAGGCACAAAAATGGATGGAAATGCAAATGTAAAAGGCATGAATCACGGAGGCGTGTTTTCAAGTTAATATCCGTGAGGTTACGGCTAATTGTGCCATTGTTGTGCGATTACGGAGAGTTTACTCTGGGGTTTAAGGAGAGTTAACTCTGTTGACTGAAGCAAAGGGTTTGTTTGAGATCTCTGCTCCTTTGCCCCCTGAGTACCCCAGGCCGCCTGGTGGTGAATATTCCCTTGGCGCCCCACATATTGGTTCTGTCACCAACATTCACAACTGAAGAAATTGGGATATGTGCTTGTCAACAAAAGAGCATAATTGCGAAGTTGAGGAGTGATGTTTACTTTGGCATCGTCTGGAGATGCTGCACGTTCAGTGGAACTGGCAAAGAACTGTGGTGGGCTGTGGTGTGGGGGTCTCTCTCAAGAGACGGTCCACGTTTTGCTGAGGGATGTATCTGGCTGGATTTAGAAGGAAACGACCAATTATGTCTCTTGGCATATAGGCAGGGCTGCCTAATGATGAGGAAGACCAAATGCTTGGCAATCAAAGGTCAAAACTTGTTTGTGCCAAAGCCAAAAGAGGCCCAATTACAAAAAGGGTTTTTACCCTGCTGAAGCTTTTACATCCAGCTGTGGGACCTGGTGGCTACACCTGGATTCTGGGCTCCCCGAGATCACCAATCTGTCAGCTGGTCCTCCCACTGTGCTACAGCCACACAATACCAGTTTCAACCCATTGCCCAAACCTCCTGACAGGACCATAACACGTGCATCCCCGCAGAGAGCTACCAGACCTAGGCACAGCTGCTTCAGACAGCCCTGGCACAGCTTTCCAAGCCTGTGGTGATCTTTATTATCTAAGCTGGAGGTCTTTTGAGACAGTGCATCTTCCCTATGTCCACAGCCCAGCCCGAGCAGTCACAACTCTATATCTTCCACTGGAACAGGGTGGCATGTGTCAGCCGGCTGTGCGCGCGCAAACTCGCTTGTCAACATGCCCACTGATTATTCTGCTCTTAAATCATGTGCATAACCTTCTGTTTCTGCTACATGAATTATTTAGCACCTTTCTGTTTAGAAGAGAAAGATCATGTAAAATGAATGCTGAATGAGTGAGGGAGACAACACCTGACATTTTGGCCCTCTATAAAATTCAGATATCTTCACCTTTTGATAAGCGCTTAAACATTTCTGGTCACGGCTATAAAAATGCACAGCAGTGGGCACAGGGTTCAATAAGATCAATCCGTGACCAGAAAACACAAATTAAAGTCGCTCGAGCTGAGCTCACAAATAAAAAGGGTCTTTGAAGAAAACAAAGCGTGTATCTCCTCTCTGCTCTTCCGGTGTTGTAAAGCTTCATCAATGAGGCGCCGGTCCATGTGGCTTTTAATTGAGTCGGGCTGATTGCGCCGAAGTCCGCAGAGAATGTGGAAGAATCTGTGGTAATGAGTGTTCGATTGAGATGCCGTCGAGCAGGTAAAGAGAAAACAGTGCGGCAGTCGTCCTCAACAAAGCATCGATTTTTCTCACAGAGCTCTTCAGTCGTGATGTGACTGCTGGGGACCGTTTTAAAGGGCCATATAAGATTGCTGGGAGATGGTAGAAAACTGAACATCTTTTCGTGGGTAAAACAGCGAGGTGCTACTGGTAAAGATTCTGGTAAATGGCATTAAATAGAGATTGACTGTTTTGGAGTACACTGCGATGGTGTCAGTACAACAATTGAAAAAACACTGAGGGGACTTTGTAGGTGAAATAGCCAAACCTGTTGTTTAGAAGAGGGTGTCTGTGTGGTTTTGTCCTTGTAGAGTCCTTGTACACTACAACAACACATACAAGTCAGTTGTGTACCTTGTGGATTAGCATTAACCCTACTAAGTCTAGTCCTTCATTTGGATAGACAATGAATTTTACTCATGTTAGAACATCAAGAGAAGGAAAGTCATCAGTAAAAATGCAAATTTGTGGCGTTATAATGTGGCTTAAAGCCCGTGAGAGAGCAATAACTTCACGTATTGCTGTCCAACGAGGAGAGTACATGATCATAAGAAGATCGTTATGCTCTCCATAACCAAAGGCACTTTATTTCTCAGACTTTTATTATTCATGTTTTATGCTTCAGATAAATTGTTCAGTACTGTTTGCTGTTAAAATGTTATAGTGTTTCCAGCATTCATGTAATTATATATACTTTTTGAGCTTTTTGAGTTTGACAGCAGAAGACCGAGTACTGTACTCATTTCTGAGAGAATTAGGTTACAGTCCTTCTGTCTCCATAGCTACAGTATAGTCAGTGTATATAAGATTTATTGACACATAGATGGTCTATTTGTAATGCATTCTCAGTAAACTGCTGTCTGCATGATCAAAGTTCACTGATGTGAGTGCATTTTTGCGTAACATCTTTACATACAGTCTCAGAAAGAAATGACATTTACAAATACAAAATGTCTTTTTAACTGTTTCCCCTAAGCACAAATGAGATTATACTGAGAACAAACGGGGACCGGACAAATTCATGCTCCCAGCATTTTCAAGTGGTTTCGGCAATGGTATCTTGGCAAATCTAAGCACAATTTCTGTCAAAGTCTTCAGTTTATACTCTCAATATTTCATATCAAATTCTTCACAATGTACTCACATTTATTTACAATCCTATTTTTTAGGAGAAACCACAGAAAAAGTTGATACTTTAAACTATGAAAAAAGTACTCCACAGCGCTATAGCATACTTAAATATATTAACTGTACTTAAATATATTGAAGTACAATGGTATTACGCCTAATACCATCAGAGAATACAATATTGCCATAGTTCTTTTGTGTAAGGATTCATCAAATCCTTCTAACTCTGAAGACTGGCACCCCGTGTTGAAGCCTTTGGCACATTTAGCCCATGAATGCAAAACATTATCAACCGAAATGGGGGCAGGGCTAAAAAAAACTTCCTCTTAAAAAGTGCTGGATGGGGGTCGTCACGGTAACTTTGTACCGTGGATGCGTCCCTTTGTCTGGTGATGAACAGGGGAAGGGCCTCGCTAATGGGCAGCACACTGATCCTGTCACCAGCGTATACATAGCACATGAGTCCGGTGAGACCGCCTCACGCACACATGTGCATTCACACACATGCATACATGCATGCACACGCGACGATCCCTGAGCCCTACCACTGAGTGTTGTGTGGACATGCACAAAAGCTTTATCTCACAGGAATGACACTGGTGCTGTGCATATGGTGATGAGCTCGAGAAAACAGATGGAGGAAAATTGTGTTTTTTCTGCCTCTTTTTAAGTATGTGGATGAAACGCTGTTTGTTTTACATTCTGATAGACGCTTATAAAGGAGGCATCTGTTCATACGAAGATCAGACATAACAAACTGTGAGAATAATTACAGATCGACTAAAGAAACTTCCATAAATTGGATTCATAAAACTGGCAATGACAATCAGAGTTTGTCTCTGCACAGAGAACTTTTATTGCTCATTGGTTGCTTTTAGGAGATTTTAGGGAATTATTAGTAATGATTCAGTTGAGTGTCTCTGGTGTGTCTCTGGTCTTAAAAGAACCACTTCTTACTTACATTAAAGAGCCTTTTTCACTACAAAGAACTTTTTGAGACAGAAGGTTCTGGGGATGTTAAAGGTTCTTTATGGAGTCATAGCCGAAGATAGTTCTTCCATGGCATCATGAAGCACCTTTTATGAGAGCGTAGGAGAAATGAAAATGGATATAAAGCAGTTATCATATGTTACGCATATTGCGCTATCCAATTAATGTGGATGGCATAGCCCAAATAATTTAGTCTTGGAAGAATTGTAATTTCTTTTGATTGCAGACTTTGATGCTTTAGCAGACCAGAGAACATTTTTTTCAGCATAAACATCAGAGAAGCGGAAGATCTCTCCATTTGCTCTCCATTTAATCTCATCTGTGCCTCTGAGAAATACCTGAGATATTAAAGTGACTCTTCTTTCACATGGGTAGAGAAACAGTCTGGAAATCTCAAAGCAATCTTTTTCAGGATTTCATGCATCAAAGCCTTCTAAGAATTCTCCACAATTGCTGGAAAAAGTCTGTTACTGTAAGAACGCATCACAGTGTGGGATCACAGTGTTGTGAAAAAACAATGCAGCAGTAATTGACACATCAGCTTTCACCATATTGCCAGACGGCTGGAGTTTGTGCTGCATCATGTTTGTTTGTTTGTTTGTTTGCACGTGCATGCGTCTGTGAGAATGCACGTGTGCCTGTACACACATCCGCCGACGGGCCGGTTTATTCTCCTGTTTATCAACGCCTCCAGGGATGATTATTAATCCAATAATTAAACATTTATTGCCAACAACACCTGCTCACCCTTCTTTTGGTGAACCCTGGGGACTCAATCACACCATCACAGGAAGCCAGAGGATCGGAGGAGAGGGAGGGATGATAGATAGAGAGAGAGAGAGAGAGGAGGAGGAGGGAGTGTGAGATGGAGTGAGCAGAAGTGGGAGGGGTTGGGAAAAAGAGCAGCAATTCGGTAGGGTCATCAGATAGCCAGATTCTTTTACACGAACGAGGCGTTGTTGTGCAGAAGGACAAACGTGTGTGAAGTTATGTGACTCCAGAACAAAGGACAAAAGAGGAGGACGAATTCAACACGTTCCACAAGAGAACAACAGAGGAATGGAAGAGGAGCGCCCCCCTCTTTGAGACCCCCCTCCGAGCGCTGTCGGCTAATGAGAAAAGTTTCAATTCAATCTCCAAATGCTTTATGTGGACTTTATTGCTGTTTTCAAGAAGGTTTGCATTTTTTAATAGGACTGCAGAAAAGAAATAACACCTGCCCAGATCTCCTTCAGTCTAGCAGTCTGGAGAACTGCTAAAAGGAACTCTGGTATCTCCATTCAGCTTCATTCAGAGAAGCAAAGGACTGTCCAACACATTACAAGGGAGAGAAAAGAGCAGATAGAGGACGAGGGACGGTGTTCCTTCTAGCTGAAGCAGAGATGCTGCGGTACCTGATAAAGACGCTCCTGCAGATGAACCTTTTTACTGATACCATCCGTGATGCCACCAATGGAACCGACCTGTTCTTCAACATCTCCTCCATCCCCTCGTTCAACTCCTCTCTGCTGGACTGGACCAACTTTGCTGGCTTGAATGGTGAGGATTCAAGAACATGATCTTTCTGCTTCATGTTCTAGAGTTTAAAGTGACAGCGTCACGTATTTTGTTGATTTTGAGAAAAAAGTACAGTAGCTCTCAGCTAACATTAGTTAATACATTAAGTGTTTTGAACTAACAGTCTTTGTTAGTGTTAATTATTACAAATAGATTTGTTTATTTTTATTGTCAGTGTTGGCTTGTAGCATTATCTGAGGTTAACATGCAAGTATTAATAGTAACAGTAAACCAAGATTAGTGAATGCTGTAAACGTGTTGTTCCTTGTTAATTTGTGGCTCCAACTAATGGTAAAGTATACAACATTATTTATATACAACAGGAACACTTATAAAGTGTTCCTGTCCTATTATTTACTATTAAAAAAGCAAACATAAGACATAAGACTTTTAGAAGTAATTCAGTGCTGTAGGATGGCTTGTATTTTGGGATAATTTTGATCTGTCACTGCAGCTGAGATCTTTGTCAGATCCATTAATGAAAGTGTTTCTCTTGTTTGACATGGAACCAATGTGAATTGTTTTATTTTGATGGCTATGATTCATGATTCTTGTGATTATTTAATTGATAGTAGAATTAATAGTATGAAATAATAAATTTAGAATTAATAGTAGGTTGCGAGTTGCTAAGATATTTATGGTCACTATTAAACTGACTGGTCAAATGAGTCAGTAGACACTGAGTTTAAATCTAATACAGCTTGTATGAGAACTGAAGTTGATCTGTTTTTTATACACACACACAGGTGTAGAGTACAGTCAGTTTTGCTGGTTTTTGCTGTATTGATGGGAAACAATTTTATTTTGTAATTTCATTTTTTCATTTCATAAACTGAATATTCAGTTTAACAATTGCAATCAACATATGCATAAGAAACAATACTAATTGTATAATACAATATTGAATTTCTCACTATTAAATTCAAATTAAATTCCCACTTATGATTTGTAAGCATTTTTTGATATAATACAGGCTAAAGCTTTCTGTATGCAGGAAGCACACTCTCCTGAATTGGATGACTTGGCGAATCTGTATGGATGTATTTCTCCCATTGTCACAGAATGTGTCAGAGTCTATTTGGCAGCAGGCACTTAAGCTGCGTGTGTAATGGGAATCTCCCGCTGTGTTGTTCTCCTCACACGAGGTAATGACAGAGAGCTGAGTGGGTCTGTGTTTGTGTTAAGGTAATTGGGAGGAGGTTATTTTACCTTGATGCCCATTTAATGAGCTCTCATGTATGTCACAGTGTTCAGATCAATAGGACATACTTCCTAAACACACGCCTCCATTCATACATAGTCACACTCTCACAGAAGAAATTCTTTCTTTCTTTCTTTCTTTTCTTTCTGGATTTCTTTCTTTGTTTCTTTCTTTCTGTCTTTCTTTCTTGGTTTCTTTCTTTCTGTCTTTCTGACTTTCTTTCTTTCTGTCTTTCTTTCACTTCCTTTCACTTTCCTGCTTTCTCTTCTCTTCCATTCACCTTTATTGTTTTTGCACTGATCTTTTCCTCTTCTGTTTGTTCTGATATGTGTTATGGTTTCTCCATTTCTTCAGCCCATCTCCTCCTTGTTTGTGTGACATCTTCATGCTTAACTCAATGTGTTCTGGACTCCATGGTCGGTATTAATTTACAGTTCCATCCGCAGGAGAAAGAGGATTTTTTTTTAGTCAGAGGTGGGCATGTAGGAGGTACATTTGCTTTTGAAATGTTACTCAGAAAAGAAGCTTATCTCAGCTTGTGTTATCTGATTTACTGAGCATTGATAATACTGTAGCACCATTGAGACTTCTGCTCCCACTGTGTGTGTGTATAAGAGAGTTTGGATGTTACATGATTAAAACCAATGTTGTCCTCGTCCATTCCCCAAACACTGCCAACACAGCACCGATTGAAAGCACACACACACACACACACTGGCCAGCTCTGGGCAACACCTCTCCATCTGCTGACAGATATGAATTAGAATTTTGCCTCATGCTGTGTGTGTATCATAGAGGACATTTTTATTTGGCCTTCTGTCTGTGTTTTGAGCCTGCTGAGATCCTTATGAATATTTTTGGCATTGCCTGAAGTGATTGATTTGTGTTTGGCTCTGGTGCTATTCCTTGTATTAGCATTTTTATTAGCCTTATGATAATAACTTTGCAAGAGTATTTTATTTAATTTGAGGAAAGATTAAGTCTTTGCTCTCACATGTAAAAAAATACAGATAAAAGTAAACAGGTTTGAACAGAGCTTGTTCAAGAGCATTGCATTGTGTTTAAAGTTTATATGTGAGTCTGAGGACACTTGAAGTGCGTGTGTGTGCGTGTGTGTGTGTGTGTGTCCTTATGAGCGTGTCTACAGATAAGATGAAGAAGTGTGTACTTTCCCGGCCTCTTCGATTTTCTGAGTGTTTCATATCTGTGCTGTTGACCAGTAAGCTCGTCCGTGACAGTCACCAATCCGTTGTGCTAAATTCTATAAGAGCAGTACTCAGCCTGCTGCCGACCCCTGAATGAATCAAAGATGGGGCGAAAATCAATACTGCCTGATAGCTAATCCAGGAAATGATGGTGAATTCAAATAGACTGAAGTCTATTGGACTTATGTGGTGTTGCAAAGCTGATCAATATGTCTGTCTTTGTGTTTGATAACAGTGGTATACTTTGCACTAATTCATGTTCCTATAGCTCAGCTGGTAAAGTGTTAGACTAGAAATACCAAAACACGTAGTTTAAGTCGCTTTGGCTTGGCCGTCACTTAACTAAGGTCTATATAAACCTAATTTTTTAACTGAGATTTTAAATGGCTTCTTAACTATATTTGTGTATATATCTTTCCATTTGGTTGTGTATATATCCTTCTGGAGAGTGTAAAAGTCCAAGCACATTTGATTCGGTTTGTGTAACGCACTCTGTTTTTCAGAACGGTAATTGACCCGACGCAAGAAAATGAAATTTTCGATGACAGTCCAGCCTGTCACGACAGCTTATTTCAGTGACTAATCTGACAATGAATATAAATTCGTGAATTCGCAATGAATACTGACAGCAAATGAGTTTTCGTCATGTGAGGGACCGCATTGCACCTGAGACCGTGGCTGCGTGGTTCCAATGGAATCCTGAGCTTCCGAGTCGCTGCGTTTCTATGAGTGAATGCATCTAATATACACGTTATAATGAATCTGCTCAGATTCAATGTACGTCAGATTCAGTGACAGCCCGTTTTCTCGCTGTATAAATCTCAATTAGTTTGACTGCAAGGATACTGTATTTTTGAGGCGGTAATATAGTAACACAGATGGTGGATTTGATTTGGTGAGAGCCTAGTCAGCTATTTCATACTGTGCTGTTCCTTAGTGTATATATCATGTTTTATTTAAGCTTAGTTCATTTAATGCAGCCATTGAGCCCTAATGTATAATGTCGAATGCATTGTCGCAGTATCCCAGCTAACAATTTTAAATTGTAAGAACATTTCCATAAACATTCATAACGTAACATAAATGTTATTTTGAAGTCCAAAATTTTAGACGTTGTATTAATTATTGCTTGATTATAAGTGTTTTTTGCTTGGTTTTTAGTTCTGTAATGTTCCACTAACAACTCAAAAATAATGTTTTTGATATGATATATATTGTTAGGAAAATGTTCTGCTAGCTACTACATTCTACTAATGTTTTGATAACTTTGAACTTTTAGAGAATGTTAGCCAACATTCTGAGAATGTTTCCTGTTAAACAGGATGATATTTTCAATAACAAAAGTGCTTTATAGCTTGTGCTGTATGTCCTTTATTAATGTAACTGCCTGTAGGGGGCTGATCCCATGTTCTTTAATTGGCTGTGTTGTTGTCTGGGGTAACGGGGCCGTGTTCTAATCCCGCTGTGCTAATGTGTGTGTTTGTGTGCTCGCAGAGGTCAAGTGGGCTCAACCCTCCCTCATCTCACTGGTCTTTCATTCCCTCTGGGTTTATACAAAGCGTCTTTAAAGCAGCAGATCTTTTACATTTATCGTGCTTCGGCGCTTTTACGTTTTTATCCATGTCCAGATGTTTGTCAACATTCTTTCATGTAAACGGACAACTGGGAAGAAAAGATTAAAACTTTTTCTTCATAAATATCCTTACAATGATTCATCATGGTAACCATAGTTTCTACCTCAGCAAACAGGAAAGATTCTGGAAGCTTTTTCCATATTAACTTTACACTAGTCAATTTCCTTAAACTCTGTTAAACTATCGATACATTGGTACTATAGTTTTTGTGAGGCATATCTTGGAGGTCTTAGTTGCATAGTTACCTGTTGGAGCTTTGTGTTAATTACACAGGATGTGTGTGTGTGTACAATTCTGAATGCTTATTGGTTAATTCAAAGTGAGGCTTTGGTATAGAGTTTTACATAGATTTCAAGTGCCAATCAAATTAAGTCATGAAACACCCTTCCCCATTTAGTGGTTAGAAAGCTGAAGCTCTGCTCTGACCATAGTCACTGTTAGGTCTTCTTTTAGGTTACCCTTCACTGTTAGGGTTTCTTTGGGTTATTGTACTAAACGTCAACCAATCAGATCGTAACCCTATGTTGTGAGGTGAGCAGCATTATAAATGAAACGGCACGGACACGCAGCCCAGATATGTTAATTCATTACTGGGACACAACCTGGCATGCAAATCAGCCCGCACATCTGTGTCCGTTGCAAAGGCCGTCACCATCATTAACACACTAATCATAAATGCAGAGACACATTTAGAGTTTAAAAGTGAGTAAGGTTAATTCTTCAGCCACCCATCATTAAACCTGACCTTTCCACTGCAACTCGACCAGTTTGTGTGGTTAGTCATGCTTCGTGTAAGTACAATAATACTGGGCAAAAGAAATCAGTCTTGGTAAGTTTTACCTGTCCTGTAGTATTTTGATGGAGGGAGAACAACGTTGTTTTTGTTGGATACAGGAAACAATTATTTTCCAGGCAGGTACATGATAGATGTAAATGGATACAAGACCAGTTTATCTGGACTATTATATTGGATCTATATTGTCTGTCTGTCTATCTGATTATCTATCTATACAGATAAACATATAGACCGACAGACACATACAGTAGATCCTATATGTATCTCTGTCAATTGTTGGCAATTGTTCTCTATCTGACTCGCACTTCTTTCTCCTTCTACCTTGTTTGTCTGTCTGTCTTGTCTATCTGCCTGTCTGTCTCATACCTCATTCTCTCTCCTTCTACCTAATCTGTCTGTCTCTCATTCCCTCTCACATTATTTCAAGAGATTTCTCTCCCCTATATCAGTCCTTCAGAGTGTCAGGCTATGAATAACATTGTGAAGAGCGATGTGTCATGTAGCAGCAAATGACTGTCATTTCTGCTCCTGGGCGGACAGATAAGATCCCTCAAGCTTAATCAGACACAAACTTATTCTCTCGATATCCTCCTCGACTCCTCCCAGACGCTGACAAGCTAATCCCGGGTTTTAATAGCCCCTGCGGCTCCAGATGATATGCAGAGTTATGTACATATCAAAACGTGCATGGAAATCAGCTGCTGGCTGCATCTGCATCAGTGAAGGTGACTTGTGCAGAAAAAGAGGGATCTCCAAAGACCTGGCAACCCAGTGGTGTTCACATACATATTCAAATGACTTTAAATGACCCTTCTGCTCAACTTCTTCACTCTTAGGATTTTGGGGACAATGTGAAGGGTATTGCAGTCACAATGCGAGTTGAAAGAGAAGTTTAGATTATTAAATCACATTCTGTCTGACCCGGATTTTTATTTTACTCGCTGTAATGATTAAGAGATTACATTCTATTTGAATGTCAATTTGATGCATGCATTATTCTGAAGTGAAAATAGCGTAATTTTAAATTGAATGAAATGAATTAATGTATATGATGATGTTTTTATTTATGTATATATTACCAAAATTGTCAAGTATGATTGATTGACAGCAACCCTTTCTGATCATTCACAATCTGATGACATCGTTCAATTACAACAATGTCTTTCAATAACTCTTTTAACTCATTTAATCATAAAGGCATAAAAATAATTTCAGTGCAGCTGAACTGAACAGTGTGTCTTTCCTTATCATACGACTCTTTGGGGAAAACTCAGGCATGAAGTCAATGAAAGTGTGGGGTCCAGAGTGTTGATGACAGAGGGGTCGCGACCCCAAACCCTCACTGTTAGAGAGCTGAGTTCATTTATTTCTCTTTGTCCCATATGAGTCAATGGCAGAAGGCTCTGCTGCCTGCAGCCGGGCAGTCCAGTCCACAACCCTACACATGTGCCCTCTGCTTTATTATTCAAATGAGTTTGATGCCTCTTGCCATACTGGAGATCCTCACATGCATACATGCAGATGTACTCGAGTTAACACATACTCAGACATTTGCATACATTTATTCATATTAAAATCAGTGTTTGTTGAGATAAATGGGTGTACGTATAGAATTGACATGCATTTGCATACACATTGCAAACGGGAAAGTTTGCAAACATTTTTTCCATCATCTGGACTATTGCCGAGGGTAAAGGAATAACAGTCATGAATATTCATGCAGGCGCATTGATTTGCACAAGCGGTTTAACAAATTATATGTTCTTTTGAAGAGATTAGTAGAAAGAATTTTACTGTGACGAGGAAGTGGCATACCAAATTAGATGAAAACATTGAATGTTTATCACTAAAACTAGCTTTAGTCTTTTGACTGTTTATCATGTATCTATAATGTTGTTTTGAAAACATTCAAAGTCAATTTACAGAA
>JAZGTJ010016605.1:0-12565 GCA_036877575.1 Botia almorhae
TGTGTGTGAATCTAGTGTTTCTCTTTTAAGGTGTGTGTGTGGGTGTGCCTATGAATGTGTGTGCGTACGCTGGTCAGAAGCTTTAATAGAACTGGCAGATGGAATGGAGGATGGAGGAGGGCTAAAATCCTACAGCAGCTTTACTGCGAGGCTTTTGCGGCGAGATGAAACCGTTTTGCATCCTCTAGTATGAAATATGGATGTCGTGTCAGTGTGTGTTTTACAGGGTTTGGTTTTTGAGGTGGCCACGAGTATATTTGCTCGTTCAGATGGTGGATTTTATTATCTACACCCTGTGTTTTGATGTTCTCCTGTCTTTTTTGGCAGTAAATTCCGAAAATGTGTATTTCCGAAATGCATCAGTAATTCCGAGAGGGAAGGATTTCAAAAAGCACGTCAGGGACGCCGAACACAATAAATTTGGCTTTATTTTTGCCCTGGAGGAGGAAGCGCCTCGTTATCAAAAAGAGATCTCCAGAATTTTAAAAAGTTTGCATGCTGTCTTTGTGATGTAGTATGCGAGATTAGTATGGATTGTGTCCTGAATCAGATTGCTATCATGGCCTACTGTTTGAGTTTGTAGTGTTTTTTAAAGTTGAAGTGGATTATATATAGTAGAAAATATCCACAGCAGGAGGTTTTTAAACCTATACACTTTACATTAAGTATGTATTAAGTGTGTATATATATATCACATGTATGCATACATACACGCACACATATATATACTCAAATACACATACATAATTTTGTATGCATAAACTATACAGTGTATATGTATACATACATTTATACCATATACCAAATGTAAAGTGGTATTGTCAAAAAGAGGCTAATCTAGTAGTTTAAACTTGTGACGTGAGAGCATGTAGTGGATATACACGCATCAGGATCTATTGTGTTGTATTGAGTATAATTGGTTTAGTCAGGTTCTGTTTTCATTCGTTTGCGGCGGTGCGGGTCTGGTTCCGCCGGTAATGATGAGAATGTGAACCAGCCAGCGTGTCTAATTCGGGAGATATTGCAGTTCTTCAGGATGCTCCCCAGACAACCTCACCATCATCTTAAGAATTACGGGCCGAATATTTTGTCTGGTGAGTGTGTGATGAGGGTTTCAGGAGGGCAGATTTCATATGTGGTGACGAGCATCGGAGGGTCTCGTAACAAGAGTCGTCTGGTTGCTATGGGATTTTGACGTCGTCCGCCTTTGTGCTGCTTTTTATGAAGACATTGGACAGATGTGTCTTAGACGAGGAACGTTTTCTTTAGCCTTACTGCAGAAACCAGGCTGGTGGATTTCACACTGACACCCGTCTGCTAATAACTGAAGGATTCTGGGAAATCAGGCGACTGCGGAGTTTGTTAAGGCTAGTTTCAGTTAGTATTAGTTAGTATTGCCTATACCTGCGGTTAGGAATTGGAGCGAAGCCCTAACGGCAATTATTAAATATTTAATTTGTGTGTTTGGCCTCATGACAATCTCATTAATAAAACAAAACTCATTATCATCTCAATAACCAATATCTGGTTACAGTATTATCGTCAGGACACTTTGAGACTTTGAGAGGGTTTTTTTGATTCTGGCTAATGAGCTGCCACCTAGCAACACCCAGGCAACAACACTCAGGCAACAACCCACAGTACCCTAGCAACCACATAGCAATGTGCTTTAACCGCCCAAACACCTTAGCAACCATATAGAATCTCACTGGCAGCTACATACAACACCATTAGCATTGTGGCGTTTTGGTCTTCAGTCTTGTATTTTTAGTTCTGTGATCAATTATTACAGGTGCCACAGCGGACTGATGTTTTGTGTTGTAACAAGACTCTGCGCTTATTCACAAACACACACACACACTCTTCAGGGGTGTGGGTTCATTCATTCATCTCTGTGTGTGTGTGTGTTCATTCCTTTTCTCAATAATTGATGTGGCTGCACTTGTTCTCTGGGTTTCAGCGCTGTATCATTGTGTAATTTTGCTGTGCTCTTGCATAGTTAATGTCATTTATGAGGCTCTCTTTCTGTGTGTGTGTGTGTGTGTGTGTTTGTTTGTGTCTGGACTGAGTATCTCTTATCTGTTGGTCATCCACATCTCAGCCTTTCTCTCTCCACCCCTTTCCTCTCTGTCTCTCTCTTCCTCTGTTTCTTTCTCATTTTCTCTCCCTTTTCTCTCTCTCTTTTCCTGTCTGCCTTTAACTCTCTTTTTCTCTCTCCCCAGTTTCTCTCTCTCTCACACATACAGTCATGAAAGCAGGGGAAAGGTAGAGCGATTGGAAGCCAGGAACAGTGCTGGCCGCCATTAAAAATTCATCTGGAAACTATTGTAGCAGTATTTTACAGTGTGTAAGCAAAACTACTCAATGTCATCTTTTTCACATTTGAGCTGTGGCACTGTGACATCCCTCAGGAGCGAAGGCGGAGTCTCGCCGGCCCCGCCCATCCCACATCCATCACTCTGTTCCGCCTGCGGGCATACGAGCTGCAACAGCTCATGGTGCCAACAGCCTAGAAACAAATACACCTCTGATGTACGGTATCATGAGGGGTTTCCTGCAGTGGTTCGTTTTGAAGGGGCTTGTCAAAGAGACCAGAATTTGTCTTGCCCATTTGAAATAAATGAGGTTGATGTACCATGTGTAGTAAATCATACTGTACTGTTCACAATCCAGTCCACCAAGAGTGTGTGCGCAGGAATGGATCCCTTTGGAAACCATCACAACCATGAGCGTGTGAACATACGACCGCAGGGTTTACTCTCCAGCGCCTGTTCAGTATTCAGCAGCTTCACATGCTCTGATGAACTCTGCCGGTACTCTGAGATCATCCAATCATAACACGAGTCATTTGCGTGTAGAACTCTTAAAGGTACAGTCTCAAAAATGTTTAGACTGTTCCGTTTCCGAACTTTGTGTCGGAACAGTGTTGGTGGAATATGCAGAGCGGAAAGTTCTACGCTCGGCTCAGTTGCTAGTAAATATGGTTTTTCTTGATCATTCATGTACACGTAAATTGTAATTATGATTTTTCAAACTCTACTTGAAGGCTGCATAACATCACAAGTGGACTGTGGGGAAAATGAATAACTGCTAGATAAGTGTGATATGTTTCCAGGTGATGACTGTTGTTCACAGTCACTCTGTATGAGTGTTTTGTGTAATGGCTGTGTTGGGGTTAGAAAATGATTGTGTGTGGCGATATTCTGTTCATACCTGCAGATCGGAGAGTAAAGCGTGAGATCAGATTAAAAACAGAGATGTGTGTGTGCTGTTTCTCAGCTGAATAACCGTCTCTTATCTCTCTGATTGTAGTTATTTAGCCCATTTATGCAAACACGCACTGTCCTTAAAGGAAGAGCCACACACACATCTTATATACAGTGTGTGTTTCTCAAGCTTAACTGGTAGAACATGCAACTAACAATGACAAAGTTGAGGGTTCGAGTCTCGAGGAGCCATTGTGTCTGAAGAGATCAGCACTAATGTAGCTTCTAAGGTGTGTGTGTGTGTGTGTGTGTTTTATCATACGCTGTACCTGTGAGACCACAGTCTTTATCTTCACAAACATCTTGCCACACTGATTTCAAACCCAACACACACACGCACACACACTCAGCGAGAACACACACGCACACACACTCAGCGAGAACACACAAACACACACCGTCAGCGAGAACACACACACACACACACTCAGCAAGAACACACAAGCACACACACTCAACGAGAACACACAAACATACACACTCAGCGAGAACACACAAACATACACACTCAGCGAGAGCACACACTCACACACACTCAGCGAGAACACACAAACACACACAGACTCAACAAGAACACACACTCATACACCCTCAGCGAGAACACACAAACACACACAGACTCAACAAGAACACACAAGCACACACACTCAACGAGAACACACAAACACACACACTCAGCGAGAACACACAAACATACACACTCAGCGAGAGCACACACTCACACACACTTAGCGAGAACACACAAACACACACAGACTCAACAAGAAAACACACTCATACACCCTCAGCGAGAACACACAAACACACACAGACTCAACAAAAACACACACTCATACACCCTCAGCGAGAACACACAAACACACACCCTCAGCGAGAACACACAAACACACACCCTCACATTTACATTTCGTGGTTTTCTGACAGAAAACACTGCACGACTGGCGATTGCTTTTCTGAAGAGCATCTCTGTATGAACAGACAGAAAATTCATCTAGCACAAGCGCGGACGGCTTCATTTTTTTGTCTGCCTGAATGGATGGCAAAGACAAATGATGCTTCAGAGTAACAAACGCTCTGCGGAAAACTGCACAAACCAAGAGAAAGCTTGAAATATTCATCCAAACTATTTCATCCCTCCCTACATTTCAGTTTTAATGCAAGTCTCAGAATTGTTCATAATATCGTAGTATATTATAGGACATTTTCATTTATGTATTGTTCATTTTTAGTGTAATTTAGCAATACTACGGAGTAGTGTGTACAATTTGGTGTTGTTAGCATATCTAAAAGTAAATTTAGCATGGCACATTTTTAAAATGTGTTTTGTTATTTAGCCGTCACGGATGTGTGGAATAAAACAGAATCTGTGGAAGTATCATGAGGCATTACTTCATGATAAATGTTTCCAGCAGCATGACGCTACATTGTTATCACAAGTGGCGTCCATTTATCATTCTGATATATCGTATTAGTTAGCGGGCAAATAGCTTTAGCTAAAAAAAAATAGAAATAATGATGTCATGAGTAATTTCAGCCGATGTTTTCATTGATTTCCCGTTTTCAGTTATTTGATATGAGCTGTATCCAAATTCTGAAGCAGCTACGCCCAGGCCTTCCCGCACCCACACACTAAAAAGACAAGCCACTGGTTAGTGGCTAGTGCTAGTATAGTGAAGAGATCTGCACAGGCCTGTGACCCAAACTGACCCTGTCAGTGCTGTTGTGTTTTAAAGTGCGTGTGAACAGGAAGTTCCAACCGACTTCACTTCGGTGTTCCGTGTGAATGTAATTCAAAGTGAAACTGAGAAATTAGGGGTGTGGCTTGTTTTTTCCACTGTGAATTGTTTGGCTCTTGAAAAGTGGGCATTTTAACGCTCACAGTAGACTGATCGTTGGAGGGGAGTGTTTAACGGCTGTCTTCGCCCCCACCCTCAGACTGACATCATCGGAATAAAAAAAAAATGAATATGACTATGAAAAAGTGCAACAATAAATAATTGTAGTATTTCATAAAAAATATGAATAGTACATTTTCATTTGATGGTGATTGTAAGGCCAGTCTGACCTTCATTCTGTCAAAACTTTTAAGTATTTTTAACTTTGTTTTTGGAACTCAGATTTCCATTTAATAGATTACAGCTTTATCCAGCTGTGTCTGGATGTTGCTCGTAGCGACTGACAATTAAAAGTTCACTGGGTTTCTTTCAATAGCCGAGTGGAGTGCTGAGATGTGTGTGTGTGTGTGTGTGTGTGTGTGTGTGTTTGTGTGTGTGTGCGTGTGTGTCAAGCAGGGGGGTGGATTCAGGCCTTCTTTAAGGGTTTCAGGACATGGCTTGCGTGGTCCTGCTTGCCTGTTTACCATTTTCGGAGAGAGAGATCGAGTTTTCCCCGGAGAATCTTCACTGTGTCTGTTATTTCTCTCTTCCCTCTCTTTCGCTTCTTTTTGATCATTTTATTTATCGATGAGGGTTTATCCCTTCATCTCATCTCCTCTGACTTCATAACAGTATTCCTCAGAGAACACACCTGTGAACCGATTTCTAACCCTCAGAGCTGCGATCTCTCCTCATCTGCTCTCAACATACCCATGATGCCTCACTCCGCAACTCCGCGCGCTTGTTGTCGGTGATTGTCATGTTGAAGGGAAATGTGATCTTACTGTAATGACAGTTTATGAGCATTCTGTTCGTCTTCCTGTATCACGGCCGTGCGCTCTGCGTTCAACTACATTACCGTCCCTGAGCCCACGCTCTGTTTTCCTTTACTACTTAAACATCCCTTAGAGGGTTTCGGCACAGATGCAGAAGTCATATAAGGAATGGAAACGACTCCTGAGTCTGTGTTTCTCGCTCAGGTCATAAATACATCCTCCTTGTCAGGGGCTCGTGGGAAATATGTAGCTTTTGTTTATTTATTTAGTTGTGGTTTGCTTTTTATTTGCCACTATAGCTAGATCAGTGTCTTACCACGTCACTCTGTAGCGTGTTTTCATATTTTAGCATTTCACATTAAACATTTAGTCTACGTCTTGACAGTAACGTTAATAAAAACGACAACCAAACATTGACTACATTTAAATTACGTTTTCGTAACAAAAACTGCAAACCAAGAAAACAGCGTAAAACTGAACTCGGCAAGTCTACGATGCAGGAAACTCTCTGCTGTTTAATCTGCGGCCTGCCGTGACGGACAGATTACGGTACAGTAGGTCTGATTAAATAAATTTGTTTGCTCAAGACGAATTTTTCACCGCCGTCAAGATTTCAATTTTATGTTAAATATTCTCTGAAAGGGCAGACCCCTAAATCTTGGGGGCGGGAGCGAGCAGGGGGCTGTGAACGAAACCATAGGCTAAATGCTAATGTTAAGAAAACAGCAGATGAGGCGTCTGTACATCCTGACTGAATGACACTGTCAGTCACTCCAGTGTCCATCGACCAGAAAGAGACAAAACAGCAAATGATGAATAAACAACACGAGCTCAACATGTGACATTAGCGATGTTTTATAGACCAACAGACTAATTCATGTATTATACATTTTTTCTGGAGGGTTTTTTTGTTTTCTTGCACTGGAAATTGATGGACTGTGGAGTGGTTACCAGCTCTGGCTCCGCCTAAGATGACATCATCAGAGAAGGTCTGCTGTTCCAGAGGGGGAAGCACATTGTCAGATTTTGTCACATGAATTTAAAAATATAATGATGACATGCATAAATAAATCATTCATGATAAGCACGGCAACATGAAATAAATATAAAATACAACCGTTTCCTCTAGTTGTCTTTTGTATTCCACTAATCTGTACGGCATCCATTTTGCCCTGATTAGGTGTCATAAGTGTGTTTTTCTCCACTGCTGTAGTAATCATTTAGAGTAAATGATCTGCAAGTGTACGTTAATTTGTTTATGGGCTTGTGTACCTCATTTCATTGAAGGCTTTCTCCTCATTAGCATTATAATTGGATTAGTATTAAATAGGCGGGAATTTTCGAGCAGGTTACAGTACACGGGTGTGCAAGTCTAAAAGTAATGAGTGGCTTAAGTATTAATTATGCTACATCACCCGCCCCATACCATTCTTTGTGGCCTGCTATTTATAATTACAAATACCTGCTTTTGATAAGTGGTAACTGTACATTAACCTAATAATTAAACATAGCTCTAATTTGACATTTGCTTTTTCCTAATCACTATTGTTTACCGTTGGTAAAATGTGAGTGAGATAAAGCAGCGGAGTTTTTTTGTTAAATGTGTCGCATGTGTCGCATGTGTCGCATGCGCGACTGCTTTTGTGCTCGTTTCACGTTTCGTATTTATTCACGTGGGTTTCGGGTCTGAAGTGTGTCGGCAGTCGTCTCAAAGGGTCGAGGTGACAGACTTTGCGACCGTCGCATTTTTGGCAGATTCTGGCGTGTCACTTTGTTTAATCGGATGATTGTGTAAATGTGATGCCATCATTTCATCACTGAGAACCGGTGACATTTCCTCAAATGTCAGAGTTATCTTATGTCTTTCATGACATCATCACATTTAAACGAGGACGCGCATTCAGGCTCCCGACGCTAGAGTAACCTGAATTCGGTTATTCATAGAAATTGCTTATTATACTAATGTGAGGGTTAGAAACAACAGTGATAGGCCCATCAGAGTCAGAGGGCGTGGCCATTTGTAAACAAATACATTACAATAGGAAACTAAATGCTTAAATTCTGTGTGTTTGTGAACACAGCCTCGATAAAAACAATGCTTTTAGTTAATGCCTATCAATCGCTATACAACATAACAAATACAACATAAAAAATAACGCGAGCTGTGCTTGTCCTTGTCAGGTTGCCAGTGTGTTGCTATGCAGCTCTGAGTGTTTTTAGTATGTTGTTATGGGGTTTCTATGGGAACTGTTTACTGGACCAGGTTAAAGTATCCCACCAATCACAAATCTGATCCCTCAGAAAAAATGTGGCACAACCAGTGTGGTTTAAGCTTAAGAACCACTGTGGAATTCCAAATATATTGAAACCGAAGCTGAATGTTTATGCAGTGGAGGGACATTTTTTTCTCTCTGGTTTTCACTGCGGTTGTTACCTGCTGGTCATTATCACAGTGTGGTGATGTTGGGCGAGCGTCTTGACTTCTCTGTTGGGCTCGGGAGCTCCTTCACTTTCTGTGCAGAAACGAAGCAGCACGTCTGTGTCAAATAATTAACTTCCTCTGGTTTAAATGAACAGCGTTCCAGTTGCCGTTCTGAGCGTTCTGTGTGTATATGCGTGTCCCCGTGAGGCTGTTGTACTGGATGTTCATTATCGTACCATAGGTCACTTCTGTGTGTATTTCCATAATTGCCTCTCCTTGTATGTGATTTTTCCCCCCTTTTTCACGCCTTCCACATTGTTTAATAATGCCAAATTCCAGTCTTCAATGTCCTGCCTGATACATCCATCTGTGCTCGGAATTATTCATGGGAGAAGCAGGTGTGACGTGCAAGGGTTCAGTAAATACCTCACCCAGACTGACCCGGCCGTGAGGAGCAGGGCATTACAGAGACGAGAAGCTTTCTGTTAAGCTCTCTCACTCCCCATCCTGAAAACGCAGCCCCTCCTGTGACCCCTACAAACGTTTTTGCAAAACGAACCATTACAACAACATCACAGCATTATACAGAAACAGTGAGGCTTGTATGAGGCTCATGTCAGGCAGTATGTAGCTAGCGACATGCTATCCACATTCTGTTCGTAATTTCGATGTTGTGCGTATGGTTGCCATAGATACATGGTTGCCATAGATAAAAGTCAGCAAAACCTTCTTTTAATGACATCCTCATTTGTAACAACTCTACACTGTAAAAAAGAAAAAATTAAGTTTAATCAACTTGGCTTTACAAGTACTTTTAACTTAATATTTTAAATTATGACCGGTGTAACTTATAAAAATAAGCAACTTATAATAATAATAATACATTATTGAACTATTTTAAAAAAGTTACAGAAACTCAACATCAGTCAAGATTAAAAATAGTAAGTTAAAATGTTTTGTGGAGCCAAGCTGATCTTTTTAAAAAATTTAAGGCAGCAAAGTTTTTTTTTACAGTGAATAAAACAAATTAAAGTAAACAAATTTACTTTTTAATTTATTTGTGTATGCGTGTGTATCTCTCTCTGTGTGTGTGTGTGTGTGTGTGTGTGTGTGCATGTTTTGCTACCACTGTAGGGACCATATGTCCCCATGAGAATGGTAAAAGTCACACACACCTTCATTGAGGGATGAGGGAAACTGATTATGAAACATACTAAATGTTTTTTTAATGTAAAAAAGCAGAAGCGTTTCTGTGAGGGTTGGGTTTAGAGTTAGGGGATAGAATATACAGTTTGTACAGAATGAAAGTCATTATGTCTATGAAAAGACCTCATAAAGCATAGAAACAAGTGTGTGTGCAAACAGTAGCAGAGTTACGGTGTTCTACCTGTGAAGCGTTTGCAGTTGTTGAGGGCTGCTCATCTGTTTCTCCTGCAATTAGAGGTGTCAGTATCTTCTCCAGAGAAACGTTTCCTCTACGTTCACAGAATGCACGTCTTTCCTCCATTTAAATTCACTGTGTTACAGCTGAGTGTCAGCTGACGACCTGCTAAGTGTCCCCTGACTCAGACAGGAAATCCTGTCAGTAGAGGACATGGCTCTTCAAATACTACATTTAAACAGAACAGCATTGTAGAGAATGGACTGAATAGAACTGAGACTGAGCTCAGATAGTGTCGCTGTCACTTTAAGAAGTTCCTGTAGCTCAGATCTGAGGTCAGGGGTTTGAATCTCAGGAAATACATGTACTGTTAAATGTACAGTTATACATATATATATATATATATATATGTGTGTGTGTGTGTGTTACATGTTTAGTAATCCCAGCATTAGTTTCTCTCCTACATGATTCTTCACAACAGATTTCTGTTCTTCTTTTGCATCAGTCCTGTAACATTAATAAGGGTAATTTAGCATGTGGGGGAGAGAGAGATAGAAACGGCCATCTCTCTTTGTCCTTCATGACACCAGCGCCAAATGAGGAGAGACAATGTCTCCTACTGATCAATGAGGGAAAGAGGCTGCCAGTGAAATGATGTTAAATCTAACATGATAAATGTCTGTCAGCAGCTCACCTCAGAGGTTTTAATTTTATTCAAGACTTTGTGACGCAGGTAAATAAATAAGAGACGTAACGCAAGCAGGCGCTGAGCTCCCTAGAGAACTGCAGCCTGGAACCGTAGAAGGTGGTGAAGATGATTATACCTTCTGTGGAGGCATCATAACCACCAGATCTGAACATCTGACCAGAGTTTGTATATAGCTACAGTGATGTATGAGCTCAGACACTCTATGTCTTCATTATTAGTTGCAACGTTGGAGTCGTGGTGCTCATGTGGGTAATGCAGGTTCGAGTATAGCCCTGTCTTTATCCTATTCCTCTCACCTTTCTCAACACTTTCCTGTTTCTGTACATGCCATCTATCTATTCAAGCTGCAATTGTTCTTTGGCTGAACAAAAAAACAGAACAAAAATCTGTTATTAAGCAAGTACGTGAGGGATCATTGTTTTGAACTTGTGCATTGTCTCCTTACCCTGATTTACAACAGCAGGTTTATAATAGTGATTTATAATTTAAGCTGTCTGGTTTTTGTCCGATTTGCTAGAAAATGTCAGTTTGTCTTCATTTGACTATAACATACGTAATGAAAAGTATGTAAAGTAACCTGCAGTTTCATGTTCCAAACAGAGATGGCGACAGAGAGGCGAAAGTTTTGAATAGCAACTTTAAAGAAAACAAAGTAATTTGTGATTGTTCTCTTGCTTGCATTGTTGCAGGAAATGCCATCCGCCCCATTGCGCTGAGAGCAGTGTCCGTCATAGCCAAAGCATTTCCTGGATTTCCCATCTTGGCCACTGGGGGCATCGACTCGGCTGAATCTGGATTGCAGTTTCTGCATGCAGGGGCCACTGTGTTACAGGTACGTGGTGGCTGCAGGTTCGTCCTGGACGATGTGCAATATCGAAACGCTTTCGTGACCTGTTTTATAAAGCTCAGCTCAAGTCGAGACAAGTTCATTGTTCGTTACACAATTTGTTAGCGTGTGCGTTTTGTTTACGCTTGACACACAATTACTTTTAATTGGAGTTGTCAGCGCTGCGTTTTCCGCCGCTGTACGCAAAGTTTTAATTAGAAAGCTTCATGCTAAATGAGATACAGTACAGTTAGGCATAATATTTAGATGGCGGATTGAAAAACTGTTTCGAAACTCTCCACATCATGGTTTGTCTGTGTCTGGGGAGAAATCGTTTAGAGCATCTGTATGCAAATTGAAGCTCTATCTTTGAATAAATGCATTTTACTATTTTTAAAGGTTGATTTAATGTTTCACTAATGCCTTTTCCTTTTCTACCTGTTCAGTGGAAACACACGGGGACCTGAAGAGCTTTCTGCCTTCACAGATTCGTCCTTTGAGTTAATATGAAAAATTAATTACAGAATAACTTGGTCCCTTGATAGAATCATAATACTTTCAATGACAGATTCACAGCTTTAAAACGCCGTAATTTGTATTTCATCTCACACAATATTATCGTTATTTGTGCTTCTCTTGCGTTGGAGACTGTTTTCACAAGAGATGAAAGAAAATGTGTCTTCATGTTAATAATATAAAGGATTAGCGCTATGAATTGTGGGGTTTGAATCAGGAAAAGGAGTTTGTTGAGGACGCACGCTGTGGCATGCGGTCTTTCAGACGCATCAAAGAGTGCAACTGCTGAGAGATCGGAAAAATAACCGCGTGTGACGCGCATTCGCACACGCATCATCAGCACTGACGACCAAAACACTGATTCTGATTGCTGTTTCCTCCCATGATGCTTTGCCATGTTTTATTCTTCAGGATCAACTTGCACATCCAGCCCTGGTTGGGTTTATTTCCCCCACGTGCTTGTTGAATTCAGGTCAGGTCTGGGTCAATGCAGAAACGAACCACCTTTGAATAAGGAACGGAGCGTTGAAAGATCGCGCTGTAATGCGCGCTGTTGCAATCAGCACGTCTTGTAGTTGGAAGTGACGGAACATAGATACATTGAAAGGAAGAATCAGGTTTTGAATGCACGTGACATATCTTGCTGTAATCACAAACGCTGTAGGCTCTCGCGCTGTTGTTTCTAAGGAGACACGCTGATTCTGAGGCACATCAAAAGTATTCTCTCAAGAACAAATAATATAATGAAGTCCATTCATACCCTGTATTGATTTCTTTCGGAGTGTTGAACCTGTG
>JAZGTJ010016606.1:0-12564 GCA_036877575.1 Botia almorhae
TGGAGCCGACTGCAGGATAAGGGAAGCTGCTGTGAATGTCTTTTACTCAGGTCTGATAAATGGGCTTTCCTTTCGGCCTGTGAGATATATTGCCATCCAGCACAAGCTAAATCCCCTGCGTCAGTCAAGCCGAACCTGCGCATTATTATCAGGAGCAAAACGGACATCACCTTATTTTTCATTTTCACATCCTTTTGCCCTTACACACAGAGAGAGAGAGAGAGAGAGAGAGAGAGAGAGAGAGAGAAAATGGAGGTGTGACACTAACAATGAGATCATTGAAGAAATAAGATACATACAAACTCTTATCTAAATGTTTTCTAAATGTCTAAAGAACGTCTAACGCGATTTCATAGGACAGTATCCCAGCATCCATTAGCCTCAAAGACCAAACTTCAATCTTTAAACCTGAACAATTTTAGGTTATAAGAACATTTCCTTAACATTTTGATGACTAACAAAAATGTAAAAACGTTACTTTCAAAGTTGTAGGAAGATCTCAAACTAGAATGTTCAAAGCTTCAAGTTTTTGAATGTTGCATTAACGTTATTGCTTGGTTATGAGAAAGTTATTCTAGCTTCTTTTAATTCTGTAATGTTTTCAAAACATTCTACTACTGTAACTGCAAGAACATTTCTAATAATGCAGAGAACTTTTAGAGAACATTAGCCAACGCTCCGAGAACATTCCCTGTTAGTTGGGTATGTTCCTCCAGTGTAAGACTTAAATGGCTTTAGTCTGTCTACACTGCTGTGTCACAGTGCAAACAAATACTGTAATACTGCAGAAGTGTGCAAACTTTGTTTTCTGCGTGTGAATAAGACACAAAGATTTACAGTTCTTTTCTCTCAGTATCTATTTTACTGGATACTGTGTGTCTCAAACAAAACTTTATATCTGTGTGTCTGAAGACTCTGAGGACTTCACAACCTTCCACAAACCCAGCAGCATTTATAGCATCAGCTGATGCATTCAAACATTTGTAACTTAAAGGAAACATTAGGAAAATGTTTCTACAACCTGAATTTACAGCTCCCGTCATGATGTCAACAGCTTTAGCTGTGTTATGCTAATCTCTGTTTTCACGACTCATAAATCTAACCTCTCATAACTCTCTATATTCTGAAATCAATGCCTGTAGCTGCTAGACATTATTCTATATAATATAATCTATATAATCAATATACAATCATTTCAAATTGCTAATCACTTCGTTTGAACAGCTTCTTTACATCGTAACTATTAATATCTGCTTCCTGTTATAAATGCACAGCTTTCACTTCCTGCTTTCTCCTACAAGTGTGACATGGGACACCAGTATCTGACCTCTACTGCAGCTTGACAATCGATTCTTCTCATGTCTGTCTTCCACCCAACTTGTCTTTTATTTAGAGCTGCCCTGGTTTACCCACGGTCTCTTTCTCTCTTGCCAAAACTTCATCCAGCACAGCAAAGAGCAAAAAGAGACAGCCTGTCACACAGTAGCCTGCTCTCCAGAGGTGTGCGAGACAGACAGACGGAATCTCTGCACTGCCTGCTTCACACACACACACACACACACACACTCCCTAAACCCACAGCTGGCCAGATGGGCAGGGAGGTAAGCTGTGCTGAGCTGTGGACAGCCATGCAGGCATGCTAAGTAAACTCACATGCACGTACATACACCTTCACTTCCCTGTCCACCGAGAGCCAAAAGGTTCTTGGAACAGCATGCACATAAAGTGGCTATGACTCTTTCCCTCTCTCCCTCTCTCTCTCTTCATATTTATTTCTAAAGCTTCTCATGGCTGGGTCATGCAGTAGACCTAAAGTGTGATGGACAGAGACACACCATGAAATATTCATGGCAGGCTGCGTGATATGATTGTGGATCAGGGCCAGTTCAAAATACACAAACGGACACGCAGATACTTCACAGCACTATACTGCCCCTACTGGAGCATGCTGGATTATATTATACTGCCCCCTACTGGTGAGTTTCATACACAGTTTACAGAGATAACTCGTGGACTCTGCTGCTCATAGAGGCAGTTAGTAGTACAGCAGTCAATTTAAGAAAACAAATCAGACTTTTTACTCGAAATAAATGTTTCTGGTCGGTGCACTTTTTCAGCTTTTAAAATGACTTCTACTGACATAGCCAATGCTGTGTGGGCTGAGCAAAACAATACTAACCAGTAATATTATACACTAAAATTTCATTTAAAGATGTAATCAAAGTCTAAGGAACAAAACAATCTCAGGCTACATTTTCTGTTGACAAATAGCTTGTTGTTTTTAAACAGTTTATTAATTACATACAGCAAAAACGTGTTACGTCAAACCTGCAGAAGTAGATGATATTTCAGAACCCTCTGCATGGGAACCACCAGCAGGTCTCGAAGCGTAAACTTCCCATTATTGGCTCGTTTGGAGCATAACTGAAATTAACGACAAACAAACAGCACAACTGTGACTGTCCAATATGCAAGACGCATCATTACGTTCACAAAATTAGCAACATTTTAGATTAGCATGCTGTACTGCCAATAACCACAAGGGGGAAGTGTCTTACAGCAAATACACATCAATTCTGTTAGCACAAAGATCTGCTGTCATAAATTCTGGTAACAGAAGATCTCAGCTCTTATTTCAAATTCGTTTGGCTAGTTGAGTAAAATGAACATTTAAACTCTCACGTGAAACGAAACTGAGTGTCTTACCTCCAACATCTGCCGAACATCCTCTCTGTTCTTACAGATGTCATCCAAACATGCGATGGCCAACTCCACCTGACCGCAGTATTTCCCATACAGCACTAATCTAGAACAGCGGAACACAGATGCATGTGAGAACAGAGGAGGAACCGCATAACAGGTGATGAGTTTCTTCCTAAAGACCTCAGGAGATAAATGCATCACCTCTCTTTGTATTTGATAAAGATCTGGTACAGGTTACTGGCGCCATGATGAAGAACAGAGTCCTGGAGCTCCTTCAGAAGACTTACATGCACTTTCACAAGGTCCTGTTACAGAAAACGTGGAGAAATTACGTTTCAGTGCAGTGAGACACAGACGGACGTTAAAACCGATGCTGGCAGATACAGATGTGTGACTTACCGGAATATTAATAAAGACTTTTTCGATCTCCGCGCTGGACAGCGACTGTGCCAGAGGCTTCATGAAAAACTGTGAAAATGTCACACAGGAAAAAACAGGAAGTCTAGAAGGATCCGGACTGATCGAGTCACATGATCTAATCTAACGGGTGTGAGAAAATCTACTTTATTATAAACTGCAATTGTAGTTTTAGCTTCTGTCATGACTGTGTTAATATATTTCACAATAATTCATACAAGGTAACATAAGTTGGTCTCCAAAATCATTTTTATTTGCTTTCTTTTAGGGACTGGTGATGGCTAAAGTCACCAGTTTGTGTACTGTGACTGTAGGACAGACCATCATAAACACGGCAAGTGTTTGTAACGGTAGTTTTATTGACGTAACCCTGGTGACAAGGAGCCATATTCATCTCACGACAGACACCACAGTTACACTATGTAAAGTGAATGAGGTAAATGTTTATGGCGGGCCTCAGAAATCTCACTTTCTCGATGGAGTCCAGCGTCTCTGTGTATTTCTCCTCAGTCTGTTTAATTTCCATCAGACAGCAGCTCCTGATGTCCGTCTCTGCCTGTTTCTGCAGTTGAGCACATATACAGTCTCAGATTTCACCCAGAATGACAGCGTGTGCTTTACTCATTTCACAGAAACACATTTCTCACAAGAACAGGGAACATTTTACAACTTATAAAGTCTTTAAACATACCCAGCTAACAATATTATGTTGTAGGGTTTCCCTGACGTTTCCATTAAGTAACAAAAACGTTGAAATGTTGTCTGGAATGTTCTAGGAATGTTCAAAAGGTGCATTTTTAAAACATTGTATTAACATTATTGCTATTACACTATTTCATACAAGGGATATTACTTGAGAGAACTACAAAACGTTGGCCAACATTCTAAAAGCGTTTCCTGTTAGCTGGGTATCTCACTGAAAACAAGTTTTGAGGGTGAGCGGGAAAAAAAATCACACCTGTGGCTGAACCAGCTCAACCTTCATCAGATCTTCATACACCTCTCCACCTTCATCATCATCGTACACACAGTCGTAGAGGTCTTCCTCATCTTCAACACCGTTCTCACTGAGACACACAGAGCAGACGTCCATGTAGTGACAGAAAAGATGGTCAAATGGTTTCCACTTTGATTTTATTGTTTTAATACACAGACTAAAGCCAGATTATTCCACGAGGATTGTTTTGACATTTTTTAAAATTGTTTTAGATACGTGACATATAGCATTAAAAAAACTCTTTCAAACGTTTTGACAACTATGAAAGAACTTTCACAGAACATTCGGCAGTTCTCTGAAGAGGAGAACATTCCCAGTCAGCTGTGTTTCTAGTGAACAGAAAGACTCACGAGAGAACAGCATGATGTTTAAATACTTCAGCAGGTCTGATGTACTGGAGAAAAACCCTCTCAAAATGACTCAGTGGGAGTTTAAAAGATAATGTTTTCTTCATCTAAACTAAACACATGGTGGAATAATTCAGACACAGCAAAAAACGAAGCCAAAACTGAGACGAACTGTCATTGCAGCTGAGTCAGCACTTCAAAGTCTCTCAGATATCATCTCCACATGTGTGCAGAGCGGCAGAAGATGACAGAAAGAGACATTGTGTTGATCTGTTTTCTTAACCATGTTTGAATCTTTCACAATATGACGATATCAAGTGACTCTGACGGGTAGAACCAGAGCAGAGCTTCCATCAGAGAATGTTTCATGAGGAAACATATTCACAGACCCTGTGTGTGTGTGTGTGTGTGTGTGATATATTACTTAACCATATATTGGGGAAAATTTGTACCCAAAAGTAAGAAAAACAGTAAGACATGGAAACGTCCTTATTTGTAAAAACTATAAAAATATAGCAAATCACTTTTTAAATGGTAAAAATGCAGAAAGTTGTCTGTGGGTTAGTGTGGGTTAAGTTTTATTGTTTATAACTAGCTGTGTATAAAACAATAGAAGTCTATGGAATGTCCCTTTAGTTAGATAGGTGAACGTGTGTGTGTGTGTGTGTGTGTGTGTGTGTGTGTGTGTACAGATTTGTATAGCTCAGTGGAAACTGAATGTAGTTCCACTTAATGTATGTTTCACTGAAGTGACGAACTTCATGGTTCATCACCATGATGCTTTGACCCCCTCTGATGTCTTTCTTCATTGCTTAATACAGCAATGACAAACGAGACAGCTGCTGACATACAGTCAAAAAGACTTGAATGAATGAGTGAATCAGACAATGTGGAAGAACAAGACGAGATATGTGGCAAGATAATTCGCTACAAAATTGTGATGCAGTGAATTTCTTGGAATTCTAGAGGAGATATAAGAGATTACCCATTTAACAACCTGAGAGAGGAGAGACTTTTCCATTTGCTTTTGTATTTGCATATTTTTGCATTTAATCTCACTGTTTTTGGGAGGAAAAAATGAAGGTATGACAGAGATCTCCTCTTTCCTGTGGGGCGGAGATCCTACGTTCAAACCAGTCACCCTGTATGTAGAAACTGTGATATCACATGACAGCATAATACATCTAAAACACACACACACTCTCAGTATGCAGTAGTGAGTGGGTAGGAGTGTAGTGCACTAGACTAACACTTTTGGATTGTTCCTGCAGGGTGTGACAAAGGAAGAACAACACTGCTCTGCAGGGCTCTCTAGGCCTCTGTAATACACACTTTGATTTGGGTGTGTGTGCTCTTTCCTGTCCACTGGCATGAGAGACCTCAGAGTACTGGCAACACAGGGCAAAACCCGACAGCTTGCGTCTGAAACTGTTACCTTAGTGCTTGTGCAGAGCTAGTATACTGACAGAATGACCCTGTGTGTGTGTGTGTGTGTGTGTGTGTGTGTGTGTGTGTAACCCACCTACAGTACAGCAAGACAGAAAGTGTGTGGAATGTATTTTGCCATGACAGAACATGTTTATATCAACCTGTGTGTGTGGCCTCTACAAGCGGAGTACAAAACTCAAATATTTCTGGCTCCTGCAGTGGAAATGTATATACTGTAGGTCAAGACAGACTCACTCTATCAGGTCCTCAAGATGATTATAAATGTCCTCATCTTCAACACTCTCTTCTGTTGGAAACGGTCTGAGAGAGAGAGAGAGAGAGAGAGAATATACATATTTCATCTGTGCTCTTCAAATAAACACAGTTATTTCTGTCTGATTATTTATAAACAAACCTTATTCCAGTTTGCTGTGCAATGTGTGTGTGTGACAGTTTGGACAACGCGTCCATGACCTGAAGGAACAAAGATTGTACGATTATTAATAAAAAATCATTTATTTGTGATTACTTCAAGATAATGTATAATCAGACAGTCATTATAGCAAAATAAAGCCTAACAGGATGAGCTCTTAAGTAATGTACTTACCTAATAAAAAAACATTTGTTATATTAATTTTTAGCAGAAGTTACTGTATTATGCAAGAAGAAAAAGGCAGTGAACGACCAATTCTACACAAATATTTGCTCACAAATGCCATGATTGCGCAAACACAAAGATGACACATCATCTACATTCTCATTGCCAAACTGAATAAATACTGTTGCCGATCATTAGTGTTACTTCCCAAATCAAGAAAACGCAAAACAGCGCTGCAGTACTAGATCGTACCAGCAGGGGTCAGTGTGCTTTAACAAAAGCTGCATGTTTAATGCTGGCGAGGTTTTAAAAAATCCTCCGGGATTAAAATCATGGAAGATTCATCGTTTGTATTCCACACTATGAACATGAGCGATCACCTCCTGATCTTTGACAAGCATACAGTTAATGCACATCTATGTGACCAGATTTAACAGAACGAGCGCAGTTTTTACAGTCTGTTCATGACACAGAAATGCACAGCTCTCATATTACAGCTCTCTCATTAAGATGCAAACGTACAAAAACAACCAATTTTTGGTCTGTAAATGTTGTCAAATAAAAGCACCATCGAATTACACTGAAACAAGTCTTCTAATTTCCAGCTGTATTTGTGGAGCTTTCTGTGCATGTCTGTGATGAGCATTTCAACACATTGTGCCTGAGGAAAGATGCAAAATCAATTGCGATCACAGCTGAACTTGCATTATGAATACAGAGCAGAACGGAGTCAAGCATGCAACATTCGAGAGCTATTGGGCTTCCTTTTCAAATTCCTGTCTGCAAAAGGTCGTGTGTGCAACTGACCTTCAGAAACAACCTGTTTGATATGACAGAGGTTCATAATTTATGGATAGTCAGTCAGTATAGTTGTTTGTCTTTGTGGGGATCACGAGGTCCCTATACGAAAAACAACGCTGTCTTTTTTCGTAGTTTGAAAAATTATTAGTCAACCTAAAAATGTGCTTTTCAAATAAGCTGCATTTGGAAAATATCGGCTGGGATTTCCACTGTCGCCCACACATGTGTGCACATTACACTACTGTAACATTTACACTTACAACGGAAAGTACATGATATATATTCGGCCTTGTTACAGTTTCTCTGTTTTAGAAAAACAAAAGGTGTCCTTAGAACCATTTCCAAAACAGAGAGAGAAAATCCCCTTTATCTTCAGAATCTGAATGAATTCGTCACTGCATGCAGAGGAGAAATGTAAACTGATTTGAATGGGTTTAACACAGTGTAAACGCAGTGAAAGCGAATCTGAGGGCTGGATTCAGGACCACAGCCAGTCACCCTGACAATGTTTTTATCGTCGTTTCTTATAAACATGTAGAAACGAGAAGAAAGTTTTCGTGTTGGTTTGTAGATGTAAATTGATGTGAAATGACAGCACAGAAATTTCACTATGACTGGAGAGTGTTCAGGAGTCTGACGGAGGTTAGTTTCAAAGCACGACAAAGAACAATTATGACAATTTTTTTAGACCAATATGTAATTGTTCATAAGTTTATGAATAGTTGCAAATCAACCAAACTCAATTAATTTATACATATATTTGAAAATATACTAAGAGAAGACAGTGTAGGGCGTGGATTCACCAAACTAAAATGCCAAAAAACACATTTCTGCTTCATCTTCTATTTATTTGAATGCTTGTGATTTTGCAACCCTGATCTCAAAATTTGGAATGTGTAAATAAAGCTTTAAAGTCTGATTTGTTTTGTTTTTGTCTAGCCTTAGAAACTAAATTAAAATGACATAAATATACAAAATTTAAAATGCATGTATTATATCTATATGTCACAAGAGATGAAGGGGTTGCAAATTTACCCTAGTAAAAGTTTATCTAATGGTCCCCTAAACAACATCATTTGTGCCTGTAATTATAAACTAACAGGATTCATTACTGTGTTCCTGAAGTGTCATCAAATAATTGTATTTTCTCTATGATAAATGATTATCTGTCTTCCTCTGTTTCCTGCCTTTTAATGTTTCTAGTAAAGAGTCATTACACAGAACACAGATCAACTAATCACATAGTCTATGATTGCCATCAACAGACCACAAGCTACAAGGTCATTGCCAACAAATTCACATTCACTTACATGTGTGAGTGTACACAGAAACACACGCACAGACGCACACGCATAGACACGCAGACACACAAAGACAAGCAGACGCATACACACAGACACAGACACACAGAGACAGACATACACACAGAGAAACAGAGACACACAGACACACAAATACAGAGATGCACACAGACACACACAAAAAACACACACACAGAGATACACAAGCACACAAAGATGCACACACACAGAAAAACAGACACACACACAAACACACAGACAAACACACACACACATATAGACAGACACACACACTTGATGGCCAGTTATGACAGAAATCAGGAGTTAAAGTCTAACGTTTGATGAGGAATCAGAAGAAGCATCTGCGAGTGGGTGTGTGACAGTTCAGCACAAGCTGTGGGAGGAATCTGGAGTCTCTAGTGCTGCTCTGTTCCAACTCATCAGTACAAGAACACACACACACCAGCAGCACAGACACTTAACACACGCACAGATAAAGTGACACAACTTATACACCAAACAACTCTTAACAAATGAAACTTTAGTTTTCTTTAAACATGTAGATGTGTTATCTTCTGTGTGTGTGTGTGTGTGTGTGTGTGTGTGTGTGTGCAGGAACTCACCAGCATGTACAATTTAAACACACACAGACCAATTTTACTACTTTATAACAGGAAACCAACAGAGGCAAAAAAACAGTCTTGTAAAGCTGTTTGTTTAGAGACTCCTAACCAGCTGGTATTCTGTGATAGTTTAGATAGTTACTCGTTTATGGAACAGAATTTGCATGAGTGTCATTTGTGGGCCGATTAACCAGCAGTCGACTTCAGTATAAACCGTGACAACGTGGCCTTTTATAAAAGTTAGCTATAGTTATAGTGTCTACTACAGTCGTGAGATATATTGTGTTAAAAGTCATTCCTTGTTGATATTCTCTGTAATAATACTGTACTGTCATTTTACACATGAATAGGTTTAATTACGATTCTCAATCAGATGTTAAAATCCCCCAGAATCCTTTGCGGTCCATTTCATGTCTTAATCTAAAAGCAGAAGCATTTGCCCCTGCACTTAACTCACAGAGTATTTTGCCTTGAAGGATGGCTTGCTTTCATATCCCTTCTCTTCCTCTTGTGGGTTTCTTGCAGGCTTATTCCTGAGGCTTGGCTGACCTTTTAAACCTGATCCCAGATCAGTGATTATGGATTGCAGGAGCCTAATATAATTTCCCCTACAGATTTCAGACGACATCAGACTGACACTGGTCTAGCAGTTTTTGGGTCTCATGACTATCAAGGTTATGCGTAACAAGACGTGTGTGTAATTAATCTTTAATCCGGTTACAGTTTTTCATTTTAATGCTGATTAATTATTCATCTTGCTCAGCTGTGCCTTCACAAATGTACCATTATTAAATCAGAGATCAGACTCAGTCCAGTACTGCCTTCATAAATAAAATCTCAGCAAGAGAAACGTAAATTATTTCTAACATTGTCTCATCTCATCTGTAAACGTCTGATATGACCATTAAAACTGATAACTGTAACCTGTAAATGATTTAAAATGATATAATATTATTACCAGCTGGAGTAAGAGATCAGTTTACATTGTAAACTGTTTACATTCCCTCTTGTTTACATCTCTCAGCCACTTAGTCAAAATAAAAATCATTTAATAAAACCAGGGACAAAAAGGGCTCTGATCTGATTGGATTGGGAAACGTTAGTCTAGGATTCTATTGGTTGACATTGTTGTGATTAATAACAATCAATTAAACAATCGTTTTTACACCATTAATTCATTAATTTTTAATTATACAAAACTATAAATATATAATATTTTATGTTTAAAATGTATTGTATTGTATAAACATAATGAAATTAAAATGTATGCTACCATAATAAATAAATATTGTAGAAGTGTTGATTACTGTTGTAAGCTTGCCTATTTTTATTGTGTTATTCATCTTAATTCATCTCTACACCACTTTATTGTTACCAATTATAAAAACAAACACTGTTATCCTCAGAACTGATCAATATCGCACATTCAGTTATTGATCAAGTAAATAGGGGCCAATTATGATTTTATGATTTTATTTCTTTCTGATTAAATTCCCATGAGTTTTTCAGACCATCTGCAGAATTCCTAAACAGGACAAATGCATAAACATGACAGATGCAAGAAGGAATTAAGTGTCCAGCATTTATGACTGTGTCTGGGATCTCACCATGTTTGGTCTGTTCATCTTAAACTTAACACCCGTATTCTCAGAGCTAGAAAACACACACACACACACACACACACACACACACATTTACTTATCTATCCAAATAACGTCTATTGTTTTATACACAGCTAGTTATAAACTATATAACCTAACCCACACTCACAAAAACAAAAAACTTACAAAAAACCCTAAGAGAAACATTTCCGCATTTTTACAATTAAAAAAAACTATTTACTATATTTGTATAGCGTTTTTCTAAATGCTGAAAACCCTCAAACACAGATCACAGGCAGGTGTACGAAACTCAGGAGGAAACAGCTGTTATCATGTCCGGCATAATGACCACACTGATGCGGTCTCAGATCTCACTTCCTGTCCCTGCTTAAATAAATCATTCTCTTTAGTCACCCTCTGATATAAACCAAAACTTTGTTACTGTATGAATCACACTATGCGACACTTTAAATAAAGTGCAAAAATATGACAAATCTGTCGTAGAAAGTTACATAATGTAACAGGAACAAGTCACTTGCAATGCCCACAAACTCATGGCAGTTTTAACAGTACGACCGCTTGGTGCACAACGTTTTCTCATCCTCATATTTAACTGTTTTCTAATTCCTCCTCCGTGGAGGAAGCGAGGAGTCGCTCCCCCTCGCACACGCAGCCCACGCGACCACGAGGATTAACTCTCTAGTGCCTTAAACTACAATAACACAAACCTGATTTGAAACAGGCACAACAACGTGGAATTTGAGACAACTTTTAAAAAACATAAGCCAACATTCTGAGCATGTTCCCTGTTAGCTGGGGGACCGATGCTGTTTGTGAGCGTTGTATGATTTTTGTATACATTTCTAACCTGTTCTTTTGCATGTCTTTCAGTCTTTTACTGTTGAAACTGTCCCTAAAATTCGTTCCTGACTGCATGTCAGTCGAGTGCTTTAAACCCTTATAAAAGTTTTACTGGAGGCTTTTAAAAAAGCCCTGAGAGAACGTCTTTTATAAATCACACAGCTTTGAGCTTCAGTGAAGCTGCTAAGATCCAAACAAATGTCTAGCGGGGGCACGGCAACAGAAAAAATCTCAGCTCTCAGAGCGAAAATATCTCTAATTGCTTTAAAACGACACCTCCAGTATAAAGCCGCACAACACCTCATTTCTGTGGAGCACACAACCTCAAGCACGACTTTGCATTTGTGTTTTTTAAAGCGGCACTCTTGGCTAAAAATCTGTTTGTTTTTTGTTTAGCCCTCTGATGAGACCTGCAGGGTGTAAATAGGACACTAAGGTTGTACACTGGTTTGCATGAGTGATTGATGTTTGCGGAAATCGACGCAGGACATTCTGCAGTTATGAGAGCGTTGAAAACTCTCATCTGTGACGGCACTGACCACAGCATAAAAACAAACCAACACACACCTGCCTCGCTGTGAGAAACCACTGCAGCTTTTATACACAACGATTATAAACCTAAAGTATAATTTGACAAAATGAACAGCAAATTATCAATGAGTCAACCTAGAGCAAACATCCCACAGCCCCATCAGTGAGACTCAAGTTCACCCTAAATGACACCAAAGTGCTACTGTGTTATTTTAAACTTTTCTACTGATTATCATTTGGCACTGTCATTAAAGGCACGGTAGGTTATTTTCCTCCAGAAACATTTTTTGTTATCTTCTGTGGAAGGCGCAGGACCATATGAAGTTCCTTTAATCATTGCTTTCGGTCCGAATGCA
>JAZGTJ010016607.1:0-12564 GCA_036877575.1 Botia almorhae
GCAAAATTTATGCTTAAAACAAACAGGAAAGAATATAGTTATTTTAAATATGTGTTTTGCAGAATGTTTCTTCTCAAGTAAATTTGTCATGTTGTAGGAACCTTAATATATTTTCACTGATAAACAAGACAAACACACTGATGAAGAAACTGATTTTTTGAGCGTACGCATCAGTCCCCATAGACCCAGCTGTCCCAGTGTGTGTGCTGATCCTGTACTTTCATCTCCGTAATTAAACCCATTGATTAACACGACACTGGCTGCATTCCAACAGACACCAAACCTGCTATTTTTTCCTCACTTAACCACATGTTTGATCTCAAAGGTGACTCATCGCTTTTGTTTAGGATGCACAACCCTGACTCGTGTGTTTTTACTGGCACCTTACAGCTGTATGGGGGAGATTTTTCTGCTAAAACAGTGCTCTACTTGACCTCTCTCTCTCTCTCTCTCTCTCTTTCTCTGTTTCTCTCTTTCCAGGCCACAAAATAATGAGATGATGAGTGTTGGGTAATAAATTAGAACAACAGGCAGTTTTTCACTGCACATACAAAAGGGGCTAATTTAGACCATGTGGTCAACACAGAGGGTTGGGTGTGTCCCCACCCCTCATAACCGTAGCTCTGCAAACTGTGGAAACTACAAGCTTTGGCAGATGGCTGTTTGCAGGGCAGCTAGATAATGACGACGGATTAAACGCCCGATTCTCTAACCACATTCCCCTCCTGCGTGTGTTTTTGTCCCCTCTTTAGTGAGAACTTATATGTTCTACGCCGCGAAGATATATTGTCAGAAAAAAGCCTCTGAGAAACAGCACTAATCTGCAAGTGATAATTCCCATTTAAGCGAGTGATTCCGGATTAATAAAAATGCAAATTCATAGAAATGGAGCAGAATGGCTTGTAGTGAGAAAGACTCATGTTTGCCCTCGACTCTATTAAACAGAAAAAGACACTGAATCAGAAAGACCAGGATCTGTTTTTGTGGATCTGTGTGGGTGGGATCTGCCAGGCAGCTACATTCATACCAAGCATATTATTCTGTTGAATAACATCAGTAGAGGGGCATGCAAACCTAACAATAAACTGAAAGAGATGTAATCAAAATCTCTCAGGCCTTTTTTATAGCTTGTACTTAAATGATGGAGATACTTTCCTTGTTTACACCTTGTAGTGACATGCGTCTTAATTTTAGATTTGCATATTTCACGTGTTGATGTCAGGAAAATCAGAGATGGTCCGTGAAGTCGTGTGCATATACAGCTCTGTACAGAAGTGATGCAATTTTAGACGCTACAATAAATTGAAAATATCACTATAGATTTTCAAATATTCCGAGATCATTTTTTGAGATTAGGATTATCTCAATTGCAGTTAACGACTGATTATAATATTGTTTGGAAACCTATATTAATATTCCCTACTGACACACAAAAGCAAAATATATAAATAACAACTTAAAACTGTTTGGTGAAGCATCTAATATGACTTTACGAATATTACATATTATTTCACTGTACCTACATTTTGCAAAACTGTTGACACACGTTCTCAATAAATGCACAATGGGGCAGTAGGCCAGCAAGTGTGTTGTAAGGGGCTAAAAACTATTATTTTTGCCTCACGATATATTTGAGGAAATACTGCTGTGTGGTGAAGCTATTTCATCACATTTCGAATTCAGTGTGACTTTTGACTCAAATTCTGGGTGAGGAGCACAGCTCAGCAGAAGACCTATAGCGGCAGCAACGCAATTA
The DNA here is from genome assembly GCA_036877575.1 of Botia almorhae. Taxonomy (NCBI): domain Eukaryota; kingdom Metazoa; phylum Chordata; class Actinopteri; order Cypriniformes; family Botiidae; genus Botia; species Botia almorhae. The sequence goes on from JAZGTJ010016607.1 coordinate 1,757, forward strand.
ACAGAAAGAGATGTGTTAGCGATAATTAACTTCACTTTCCACCAGCATGTCAAGCTTGACCCAGGTTTCCTATTTCAACCTGAGGAACCCTTGATTTCATCTGTGCATTTACTGGAAACATTATCCCGGCAGCCAAAGGTGATCCCTCACGGACAACATCCAACTGTCTAAAAATGGTTGTTAAAAATTAAAATGACAGAGAATTCATCCGTATGACCAGACTGTTCTTTTCTTATTGCACACAAACCCCTCCGTACTCAGTATTCCAGAAATAAAGCAGGCCAGATCATTAGTCTCGGCACATAACCACAAAACTCATTCATTGCCACTATGAATATTTCTAAAACATGATTTGTGAGCCAAACTGTCTGCCTAAGTTCTATTTATTTAGAGTCAGCTTGGCTGAGACAGTAAGAGATCACTTAAAATAACACATCTACAGCCTGTAATTTAACACAGTGCTAGTATGTGATAGAAGCTAGTTGTACACACACAGAATGAACCGTCTAAGTCCATTCAGTCCATCTGTTTTCTCCTTGGACTGAAATAAATTGGATTCAGAATTATTTCACCACATTTGTTTGGCTTCAGTATTATTTTATCATATCATATCAAGCGTTTTGTGAGCTGCTTATTTATTCTAAGTTTAAATGAGGACAATCGTCTCAGGTGTCTGTATCAAGCAGCTTCTTCATGCACACGTTCAAAACCGTGCAGCATATAGTATAAGTGACATTTATAGTAGATCTGTAAGTCTGGTTCACGATCATGTTGCACGGCACATACACAGTCGTGCTTTGTGTTTTTTTATCTGTTCAGAACGGCTCCCAATAAAACGTTTATAGGATATACCGGCTAACAATTGTAAGTTGTATGAACGTTTCCCTAATGTTTCCATTAAGTGACAAAAACATAAAAAATTTTATCTTGAAAGTTTTAGGAACATTTAAAACATCCATTTTATAGATGGTGCATTAGCGTTATTACTTGGTTATAAAAACATTATTCAAGCATTTTTTAATTCTGTAGTTTCAAAATGTTCCAATAATTACTTAAAAATAACGCTTATATGATATATGTGATATATGATGTATAACGTATTAACATTTTACTAACATTACTGATGACGTTTTTATAGAACTTTTATAGACATTTAGCCATCATTCTGAGAATGTTCCCTGTTAGCTGGGATATCACAGTGATGTGACAAGCCATGTTGGCATCGAAGACAAACGCCGCCTTTGTTTCCTGTGAACCGCAGTTCTCACCTGCAACCAGACCGGGGCTGGCCGGCTGCCAGGGCTGTACTTGGCAGAGTGTACCGTGAACCAGGACCCTGTGTTCTTCTGCTGGGTTCCTGGGAGATGAGGCCCCAGAGGAGGATTTGAGGGCCTGATAGGATTATACTGTCTTTCTTTACACAACATTGATGAGGATAAGAAATCCGTAGAGCGCTCAAGCTTTCCTAATGCTAAGCATCAGATGCCTTCATACAACAAGTCTTCTTTTACAACCACAAACACACACACCAACAGACCTCACCCACAAACACACACACCAACAGACCTCTGCTAGGGTGATTTCTTCAGCAGCTGGACTTGAGAAAGTTTGCTTGGATCATTCAACCAAAAACCAACAGTGCTGTTTATTACCTTCTGCTCCATATACTTGAATACTTCGCTCCATATGTTTCATTCTGTATGCCTTGAACTTAAAGATATGAAGTTATAAGTGATATTGTTCTTGCACACTAAGCCAAGAGCCCTTACAACTTTGAAAACAGATATATATATGTAAAAGGATGACAAAAAGTCAGCTGAGCCAGTGAAACAAGTGTGCATGCGCTGTGCATTATGGGAGCAGAATGTTTGAACCAATAGGATTTCACTGTGGGCGGGGCTACCCTGGAGTGACAGATTATATATATATATTGTTATATTTACAGAGCACATTGTAGAAGAGCTTTATTAATATTTTCTTGACATTTCCAATTATCATTTACATACAACCTAGTATAACAACAGTGCTTATAGATAAAATTGCCGTCTGCAAAAATGTCTCATCTCATCTCTATTCGAAGTGCATTACGAACAGAGACATTGATTATTCTATCTGTAAAATAAGCACTTGCCTGTGCATCTGTGTGTCAAGACAAAATGACAAATAATAAAGGTCAGTATAAGGCCAGGCACACTAACACGAAGCCAATCATGATCTCTTAGAAGCACACAGGACCACTCGATGTTAAACATGCGAAGAGGGAGCACGGTTTTGTTCCCATCAGCTGTGGTCAAAGGTGAAGCCAACGTCCTGAAAGCAACGCTGAAATATATGCCATTTTTGAAGCAGTTCTTCAAAGGTTCAAAGACCCAAGAAAAGGACTGTAATCAGGTCAGACGGAGGCCATTTGAGGCCCAGAGCACCGCAGCTCAGCTCGGCGAGGAGCATGGAGCTGTTTAAGACAGTTATGTTCTCCTGTCAGATGAGGTATGTGTCCCTTTTTGATCTTTCCTCACGGCTTTGATCAGTGGCTTTGAGTGCGAGTGTGTGCCGTTCATTTAGACATTAGGCAGCAGGCGGACGGGAAGGACTTGCTGCAGGAAAGCTGAGAACATGACATACAGATCTGCCTTTGGTCTTACGCTGTGGGCTGCTTAGATCTGAGCAACAGTGATTTCCTCAAACTCACTGTAATGCACTGATCCTAGATCAACATGTCACTTATAATATGCAATTATCCATATATTTCATCTTCATACAGACAAAAATATATACAAAATCTGACTATATATGTCATACTATATATATATATGTAGGTTTGCGCATATATATCTATCTATATATATATATATATATTTGAAATACGTGTGTGTGTATGTGTGTGTGTGTAGGTATATATAACACATTAACATATATATAACATATACATTTAACATATACACATATAATAAACACACACACACACACACACACACACACACACATATATATATACTGCACACACACTGTATATAAATAAAAATGTATATATATATATATATCTATATAAATTAAATTTATATTAAAATGTGTCATTCAAACCTTACTCGAAATACTTTCAATGTAACACCAAATAAACGGGTAATAAACTTTCCTCCTAAATTCCTTGTCCATTACAAATTCCGATTGTCATGCCACCGATGCAGCTGTCGGATGCACACTGCTGATCTGTTGCATCCTTTTGAAACAGAATTTGGGCATCGTGAGCAAACTCCACTGAGCTAAATCTTCTCTGATTATGTGTGGCTGTCTGCCTCGTCTGATAAAAAAAGCTCTTTCCTTCCCTTCTGCCCAGCCCCCATCATGCCTTACCAGAATAACACAAAGAAGACATTTCTCAGAGAGAGAGAATTCCTATACTGTGTTAATCTATTTGAATCTAAACAGTGTTTGATCCAGAATGGGGCTGGATCTTCACATATGACGATTAGTCTGGGGGTTGCAAGATCACATTGGATGTTGGACTGAGGGTTTGGTTCATCAGCAAAGCAAGAGGTTGGGACACGGTTATTGGTTAACAGATTAGCCAGAGAAATTAAGCATCTTAAAACAAAGAGCAGTAACAAATCCAGATTTGCAGGAAGCCCATCAAAGCAAACAGAGCAGAACTGAGCACAGACACTAGTACAATTATATCGTCACTGGCTTCAAAACCACGACTTGACTAGTCTTAACTTAGTCTACCAGCACGCTAATGGAGCAGTTACAGTTTATTACTTGATTGTCTGATGCATATTTCTCACAACATACATTCTCACAAAATATTATAAACAATTCTGAACGTATTCAGCTGTTTGTAAATTATTCAACTGTTGGTTTGGTCTTATTCTGAAACCAAGACGATGCAAACAACATAAGAAACACAATTCTCTCTGAACGAGAAGAATCTAGCAGTTTACCCACAAAACCAATGTTCTGTGGTGAAACCTTTTTCCATTTCCTATATTATTGTCTAAAGTGTTGATGATCCACAGCAACCAACAATCAAAGAGGCAAAGCTGCTTAAAAGTCTTAGAAAAGAGGCACATAATGAACCTTAGAAAAGACGGACAATGAATTAAGTGTTGTGCAAATGAGTGGAACCGCCATCATTCTCAGAACACACTTCGGTTCTGAGGTTCAAGAACTCCATCAAACACTTTTAAACCACAGATTTTATCAGGTGTTAAAAGGGGCTGGGGAACAAAAGCATTCCTTCTCTCTGAGACTAAGAAGACTAACGAGAGTGTTTGTTGCAGGTTTAGATCAGAGAGCTGCCAGCTACATCCACACCTTATGCTGAAGTAACTCGTGTTTAACCTCTTCATTAAGAAAATTGGTGTGGCCACAACAGTGCTGCTTGGTTTATGTTCAAGTCCCTGGATGATTATTTTTATTACATTCACAAAATATTGACATAATTTACATACTGTAAATGTTTCGATACTTAATTGTTTAACCGATTCATGTGCATAATATAATGCTTGTGGGGAGAATATGCATCTTAAATGTATCTTATAAATTTATAATATATAAAATTCTAACTATGAAAATGTCTTTTTCAAGACAAAAGAATCTGCCATTTTTATTCCAAAAGGAAGAATGTCTTTAAACAAAACCCATAATTTAAAGATGTGATGGACATAACAGTAGCTCTCAGTTCAGAAATCATCCCACACAAGACCCATTTTAAAGCTAATGGTCTCTATTCAGCAGTGACCCAACAACTAGGTGATTACCTAGTAACCAGCCCAAACTTCAGAGGCTCTGCAGGAGTCCCAGGGCGGAATCCCTCCCTGTGGAGTTGAAGAGTAAGTAGAGAGGCTCTTTTGGAGTCTGTCTGTTTCATTGTTCTAACAGAAAGGGGGAGACTCAAAATCAGTCCAGTTCTGAAGTTCCGTAGAAGTGAAACTGGCCAAGCAAGAGGAAGTGAATCTGTCATGATCAATTAGATCCAGGATATGAATGTTTCCCAGGGGTTAAGTGGGGATTTTATCTATTTTTTGCACTTCACTGCTAGTTTACTGGAATAGCATAGCATAGCATAGAATAGAATAGAGATTTAAGGTTTATGGTATTCTATTCATAGAATAGAATAGAATAGAATAGAATAGGGATTAAAATCCTTGCTAGATTAAAATATCCTTGACTTTCTCAGAATGTTGGCTAACATGTTCTAAAAGTTCTCTCAACGTTATCCTGCAGTAACGTCATTAGAACTTTCTAATGTTATATATCACATATAACATTATTCTAAGTTGCTAGTGGGCCATTTTACAAACATTACACAAGTAAAAACTAAACGTTGCAAAAACATTAATATACAGTGTAAAAAACTAGACATTTTAAACATTCCTAGAACTTTCAAAATAACATTTTTAACATTCTTGTTACTTAATGAAAGCATTAGGGAAACGTTTTTACAACCTAAAATTGTTAGCTGGCTATGTGGGGCACCTATGGACGTGTGAGGAGAGTGATAAGGGTGGGGGTGTTCAGGAGGGTGGGGGTGTTCAGGAGGGTGGGGGGGGGCTGTTATTAATTACCTTACTTGAACTAACAAGTACATAAACGAGCAGTTATCTGTTTGTCCCAGAGCAACTTAAGTGCTGCTTTAAAACACAGAGTGCCTGAGAAGAGTGATTCAGTTCAGCTTCCCAGAGCTCACCCGGAGCGAAGGCTCTTTCTGCTTCAACGGTCTTCACTTACAGGGACAAATCAGTTCATCAGTTGACTCGGCAGATTGCCAGGTCACAGAGAGAAAGAGGGCGAAAAGAGACCCCACCACCACAGGCTGTCATATGTCATATACCCTTCCAAAAATAAATGATGCACTGATGCCCCACTCACCACAGCATAACTTCTGCTCTGCAGGTTTTCCTTATTGGCATTCAACATGTTCCAGGTCCACAATGTGACAAATCCTTAAGCTACTATATAATTTTGGCGCTTCATACATTTTACGAAATTAATGAAAAATTGCCTGCAAAATTGGTGCAAAAATTATCTAATTTTTGGTCGTTTGTTTATAGTGTCTGGCAACATCTATGTTTGTGTTTCCCACACGACTGCTACGACACACCTGCAATACAAGCGTACGCAAACAAACCTGTAAAAGTGCACAAAAAATATTTCATTTTCTATGCTGCTTATTGTCAAGGCCATTATGTGCCATTCTGTTTTACTGAAAACACAGAGCATGTGCTTCAATTCTCAGCCTTCCTATTAGCCAATGGGAAAGAGAGAGAGAGTCAGAGACAATGCAAGAGGAAGCTGGAGATGAAGCCAGTCTGCATATTGATTGTGGGGCTGTTTTGCCAATGTTCCCTTAATATGTAGGTCAGTGAAGCTCCAGACTCATTCAAGAGCATGTTAAATTCTGTTATTTGGGTCACACCTCAATTACCAGAGCTCTGGTCCTGATAAGCAGCTCACAGATGATGTATAAGGAGAATTCCATTTGAGCAATTTAGCAATCTCTAAGAAATGTAGTTTAGAGGTTGTGAAGGGTCTTAGCAAGAATTACACAGCAACAGGCAATCGCGATTGGCTGATACAGCTGAGAAGAGGCAAAATAAATGGCTTTGTGCGTTGCCTATGCAAATTACAAGACCACCCATGTACAACCTTCCCAGTCCCTCAAAATTAATTTACAGGGTTCAGACTTATCAAGTGCAAAAGAAGAGCACCACTCTTGAAACCACAGTATCACGGCGAACCAAGCAAGTCCTTTCAAATCTGTGCAAAGAGATGTAGCAACTGAGGTTGGCGGCAGTGTGCGATTGGTCTTGGCGCAACCAATGGCAGGTTGAGCTGTGAACCTCCAATCAGATTTAGACAGTTTTGAACAAAGGAATGTTGCACTGCATTTGATTATTCGAGAGCTGTGAGACTTCAAGAAAAAGATTCTCTCAGGGCACATGTTGAGAACTATTCAACGTACACATTACCAGTAGCAGGAATAAAGCAGCTGTCTTTGTTTTAATATCAAAGCTTTAATGATTTAATCATGTGCTTTACCACTCTAAGGAATGTCCCAAAAGGACAAACAAGCTACACATTCAATTAATACTCAACACACTCTTTGCATGGGGTCAGTGTTAAGCCCCAACACCAAAGTCCTTTTCTCAGTATGGGGGAGGGATGATGACAAGCTCAGAGATTCAGACCTCCACACACACACTCACACACAGCTCCAGAGAGATTAATGAAATGAATTTTGAAGATAATAGTAAACGGCAGACAGAAGACACGTTCCTCAGCCAGGAGAAAAGAGCGGAAAATCTGACAGAAACTGCCAGGCATTTTGAAGCGGAGGAAAAAATTGTTTTTATTTTCAGATGGGTGAGCAAGGGTGACACAATATTTTGCAATGTGTGGAAATGCTCTCTAATTGGGTTTTGTGGCTTTATTTGTAGAGACAGTTCCAAAGCTTGGATGTTTAAACAAGACGCAAACATATTTACATTTGTGTATTTGGCACACACTTATATTTAAACGTACAGCTTACAGTACATCTAAGTTATACATTTTGTCAGCACGTGCTCTCTGGGAGTCGAACCCACAACCTAACGCAACGCCCTACCAGCTAAGCTACAAAAAACACAACGAATCATTCAAACATATATTTGGAAACAGTGTAATACTGCTTAACAACATTATAAAAAGATCATGGATAATCAAAAATTCATGGAACCCGTTTGTTTTAATAATACACAGTGCTGGCCTTATTGTGCTAGATTCTTTAAAAAATGCTGTTTTTTTCTTTAAAATCCTTGATGAATCCTTTGATAAATCACCCATATACCCCCTGAGCAGAACGCCCTCCCCCCTCCCCAAACATTCTAACAGTGCACATATGATCCAGGTAGCGTGTAGGCGTGGCATTGCTGTGCTCTCTCAATAGGGTGCACTGACAGTAATGGTAGGGGTCTTCTGAAGTGTCCCACCATAACTGACAGTAGAACACACCTCCGTTACCTCAAAACCAGTCACATCTGTCATCAGAACCTGTTGGAGCTCCTTAACTACCCCACTAATTACCTGTGAAGGTGTATGATTACAATCACCTTCTAGACAAAAAGAACACAGGCCAGAGCGACGCTGTCATCTCTATTATGCAGAAGAGAGTGTGTAATACGTATGTATTCATTAAGCTGCCAAACTCTATTATACAGGATTAAGCATAATCTGCTGTAAGGCTTTGTTTAAGCTTAAAGTTAGGCTTTGTTTAAGCTTAAAGTTAGGCTTTGTTTAAGCTTATCATGCTTGTCTAAGTGCTGAGAATCAACTTATCCAAAGCAAGGAAACTTCAGTTTTACAGATTCCTCTTAAAATGTTTCATTTTGGTGCAACATACATTTTTCTTTATTTATCCACACAAAACATTGTAACTGTAACTCTAAGAGGATTCATATGGAAAAATCATTAGAACATAAGACAGTTATTCCAGTACAAACTGCTATCCCACGTTATTCAACATTACATCCTATCCAAAGTATGCCACAAATATACACAGAGTTCCTGACCTTCCTCCAAAAGTCCCTCACTACACCCAACACGGATCATTTTACCATGAGAACCGGGCCTGTAGTCTCCTCAGCCTTAACATGTTCCATAACATTCCAGCAGGAATGTTGAGGGTGATTTCCCTTAACATTCCTGTAAGGTGAAAAGACAGAGATTCTCATCCCAAATCTCCTCAAGGTTGTGCCCTTGAAGAACAATAAAGGGTTCCTTACCAATATTCTATTTAATCCATCAAGATTATTACTAGATCTATTGACTGCGGCTGGTCTATCAAAGCAATAGATGAGACTATATCCCAAAGGAATTCAGGAGGAAATGGTGAGAAATGTGTTATCGACAGTGTAATTATCTTGGAGTGTCGTTTAAGCCTATCACAATTCCTGAAAGTGCGACCGGAGAGGATGAATAACGGAGCATTGGAGGAACATTCCGGGTCCCAAAATGTGATCTGACCAACACAAATAGAGAAAAAGATAAATAAATTCATAAATTAAAATGATTTTAAATACTGATTATAATATGAAGGAACGAAGTTCATATTTCTTCTCTCTGGAAAGGAAAAGTTCACTGTGAGGATTGTACATGGAGACTGGAAATGGAAAATGTGAGCTGGACCTTACAGGGTTGAGAAGGGTGGACGAGAGGGTGGGGTTGCCTGAGGAGCGCTCACATGGTTTCACTGTTGCTGTGTGGAAACTTCAAAGAACTTTGTGGCTGCACAAAAAACATTTCATTTTTTTCCCACTTGCAACTTGGCTGTCGGCCAAGCAGTTGTAACAAAAGGAGAATTTCTTGGGCTTTTACGTGAACTGTGCCTGATTCTCTGTAGTGCTACGCCTCTTCCCTTTTTTGGTTCTTGTGGTAAAGCAGACGCTCGGCTGGTGCTCAAAATGGGGATCCTGTCAAAATCAGCTTGCCTTTCTGATGTCATGGGAGGCAAACTATGACGTGACCAACAACGTAACCTGCCCACAAATAATTTGTTTTCTGTTATTTTTATCATTTAATTTAGTGTCTTTATATCGCGAGTTGCTTTTAATGACAGTAATTCCGGTACAAACTGCTATCCCACATTATTCAACATTACATCCTATACAGAGCTGCTTTTTCATATTACATTTGTAAACAAAATCATTTCATTTCAGACAGACGAGGAAAATAAAGTGGCTGCATGCACGCAATGTGACACATTTTGGAACAAAATCTTTGTTATTGAAAACTGTCACATCAGTATGCAACACAAATACGTCTCTATGATTTTAGAAGCACCGTTTTGTTTTGCATATTAGTTGTTCTAAAAACTTAGTGAGGACATTGTACGGTGCCCCAACCTCTGTTGTAAGTTTTAAAAGAGGTCTGTCTTATCTTAAGAGACCTGTCACCCTCTATCCTCGCTGCTTTATTTCCTGAAGATATCCTAAAAGTTCTTAGCAGATTTATCTAGCTGTGTGTCACACGGTCTGAACTTTGAGGAGGAATGAAGGGGGGGGGGGGTGTTACTGTCGCCTGCCAAGTTCCACAGTCCAAAGTACATTGAGTGAAATGACTAATTCTCTCTATTATTTCATTGTTATTTGAGGATTTATTCTACTGTTTATGTCAGCAGAACCCAGTACAGAACAGAGCATTCGTTTCACGGCCCAAAGAGGAAAGAAAGTGCAGGAGAAGTACACTGTAAAATATTGCCAAGTACTGTATTGAGACCTTTACAGTAAAATGAAGGGTTACCGCATTTTACCGTAGCATGTACCGTAGTAAGAAAGCACTATTCTGCGGTTGGAATATTCTGTAAATTCACACAAAATCTTTAAGAATGCACAGTACTAACAACTTCCTTCTAATTCGTAAAATTTACCACAATAACGCTACAAGCTAGTATTGTGGAATTTAAATAAAGAGATATGCAAATAAGAACTGATCGTGTAATTAAATGCAGAATTCAAATATCAGGAACCTGAAGGGTTAATGGATAAGAATTTATGTAAACTATAAAACACATGCAGAACGTAAACTCACTCTTACTATCTCTACAATGCGGCTTTACGCTAATATATGCAAAATCCCGTCTTTCACAGGAGATCTTGCAACCTTAAACGCAGTCTGTCCCTTTGAAGCTGCTCTGTTCATATGATCAAAGAACACACAGCACCGTCAGAACGTCTTATTGTAAATGACGGTACAGACACCTGCTTTACGACTCTCGACAAAAATTAATACCATCTCTACTCACACAAAACATCTCTGACTCCTCCATTATTTGC
>JAZGTJ010016608.1:0-12563 GCA_036877575.1 Botia almorhae
TAAATGAGGGCACAGTTAAAAATTATTGGAGCCATTTATATGTGGACACCATAACGAATAGGCCTATTGCCTGTGATATATATTTATGTCGTATGCTTTTATACCCAAGACTTACGCTTGTTGGATTTGTGAATCCTCAATTGACCGTATTCACCAAATCCATGAAACTTCATGTAGAAGTGTAAAAAAACTGGACTGGATCCAGCGGGCATTTTAATTTTGAGCAGTGCGTGTGTAACGTCTATTGTACCGTGCAGGTATCAGTGTTGATTGTGGGTTGACATAAGTCGTTTTATTTTGACAGTTCACAGGGTATTCCTCCAGATGCCAAATATAACAGATATGTTATGCAATGTGTGAATATCTTATTCTTATGTATGCGTGTGTGTAAAAAAGAGAGAGAGAGAGAAAGAGAGAGAGAGAAAGAATTGAGAGGAGAGGCAGTGAAGAGGTAGTGAAGTGTGTGTGTGTGTGTGTAAGAGAGAGAGAGAGAGAGAGAGCGGGCGCGTGTGTAAAATTTCACAAATTTCACAAAGGAAGGTTCGTGATTTATTCGTCTTTAAGTGTTGTGTGTGGGGTTCAGGCGTAATTCATCTGTCTGAATGGAAGTTCTCGAGTAATTTAAATAGGCCGAGTCTCCAGTTAATGACATATAATCAGCCTGTAGGTCACTTGGTCAGACTCCTGGTACAGACCCCTCCTCCTCCTTCTGATCTCCCTTCAAACTGAATTTTGTGAAAATAAATAAAATTATGCAGAACCAAATATATAAGCATGAGAGAAGTGCTTAATAATCACGAATTAAAACTTAAAACTATGATTAGAATTCACAAGGATGTGTTTGCATTAGCGCGTCCAAATGTATGAATAAACTACACACCCCACACACACACACATCAATAATTTCATATCATCGTAACTGCAAACATCATGTCTCAAAAAATAATCCATCTAAAGCCACAACATGATGATTTATAACTTATATTGACATTAACCTGTGCATAAACAGTATTATTATAAAAACAAATATGAAACAAAAATGTATGTATATTACAGCTACATTTTTATATCGAAGTATCATCATATCCCGTCTCTGCCTTTTATCTCCCTGTTTAATTCATTTGAATGTCCATTTTTGTTATGATTATAAGTTAATATCGTTTGCTTCTCTGTTAACTTAGGCAGTTTGAATCTGAAGTCTTTTAAAATGAACATTTTTTAACGTATTGAAATACCTGACGCTGAAGAGCGCTGAAACCAAATGTCCCATCCCCCATACTTCAGTGACCGGTGGACGGCTACTTTCCTCTGGAGGTCTCATTAAGAGAGCCTTGTGCTATTTTCAACATTTCCTCAATCCAGTGACTTAAAATAAAGCCGCTCAGCCACACCGGCGGAAAATCCACCCAAATCACGGGTGCCCAAATTTTCTACCAGACGTTTGTTCTCTTTATCCTTTCGGTTGTGATAATTGACTGTCTAACTGAAAACGAACATATTTTTCCCACCTCGCCCTCCAGTAATGCGCAAGCAGGTAAGCCGTAACAAGCAACACAGCTTAATTTATATCAGTATTAAGCCCATCTGATATGTCATCTGATACGGAACAGGCAAAGGGACAGATTTAGGGGACATTTACGAGATTTTAATACAGTTCATCTGCCCTCATGAATCAAATTCATTATATACTGGTTATTCTAAAGATGCCGTGAACGCCCTTCTTTCTTTGTGGTTCGTTAATTTCAAACTGGAAAATAACTTTGTAAATAAATACCAAAATGTTTCCTTAATTATTTTAAATGTGGCAGAATTGAGGATAGCGAGAAACGTGGTTGTTATTCCTCACATGGACCAATTACTTACATGTTTAGCTTTGATTTATTATAAAAAATGATTTATTGTATCAGTATTAATAAACGTATGTATCTTTAAATAGGAATAATTTGTACGACAAATAGTCTGTTCAATTCACACTTACTTAAACAAATGTTTCCGTTATCTTAAGATGAAATAAACTATACTTTTTTATACAGTTATATATACTTACAACAATTTTGAAAGAACAAGATCAAATGCATTGCATTTCAATGTTATTTTTTTATTTAACACTAAAAATGATGTGTTGCAAAAGTATAAAATAAGCTTTCTTTCTGTTTTATTGATATTTTAGATATTTGTATGTGCCAGCAAGTCAAAGCATTTGCATTTATACTTGCCATTTATACTTGTGTTATGCCATGATGATCATAACCTACAATTTTATAATTTTATATAATTATAAATAGTTATTTTATACTCATTTGGGAAGATATGGTATGATCAGAGCAGAATTAACATCCAGAATTCAGAATGTGACATACATGAAATTTGTTAAATGACCAAATGAGTACAGGTCACTGTATCATTAGAGAGCAGTGGTGTCTGTTCCCCCATCTCTTAAATTCTGATACTTTCAAATCACTAAGGAGCTGTTTCTAGTTACGACCATCCATGGACGCCTAAACACACCATTACGGTTAGTGACTCCGGTTATTCCCGTTTTTAATCCTTGAATCCTTCATTTTCAATCCACATTCATCCTTGAGAACCCTCCTTTCTCTTTCCTGTCATTACCCTATTTCCAATCCATCCATAATTTTTATCTAAACCAATCATCACTCAGAAGCCCATGTCCTTTAACACCTGTTCACCCCCAACACATAATCTCTCATCCTCACTTTCACATGTCGCCTGAATAATGCACTCTGTAGCTCCCAGAATTCCCTGACCAATGATTCCAGTGGTGTTGACCTGAAATCAGTTGTCATTTGCGTATCAACCGGTTGTAATAGTTTCTAATGATGGCTTCTACTCTCTGTTTAATCAGAACCACTGTCTCCATTCGCCTTTAACTTATCTTCGTTCCTCTTCTTGGGCTTTCGCAGAATTTCCTGCTGGACTGCAGGCTTTGCTTTTATTCCCCCTCCTCTTCATCTTTCCATCACCACCCACTTCTGTTTTCATCCCCCACTTCTCCTTGCGCCGGGTTTGATAGTTCAAAGCCTCCTCACCTTTATTTCATTGATGCTAACTTTGTTTTAACACACACCCAAACACAGCAAAACAAGGTCATTGCTTTGTTGTTATTGCCCTAAGTTACTCTCTGATTACATAAAGAAGAAATTTTGTCTTGATCAGGCTGATGTCCATTTCATGCTGAGGTAGATGTTGAAGCCCTACAGACAGTAATACGAGACCTGACACGTGGGACCTAACGGCCTTGCAGCCAATCCGATAACACGAGACTCATCTGTTCACACGACAAGCTTATTGTTTGCATAAGTTTACCATTTTATCACAACAAGTTCACGTTTGCCAGCCATGCGGTCACTTCCTCCATTAAGTGTTATCACCAATCCATCTCCACCCAAATAAAACGAAAGCAAAAATCATTACTGTAATGAAGACAGCTCACTTTGCAATCACCATCTATCTGCTGTCATTACTGTAATGAAAACGGCTCTCTTTGCAATCACCATCTATCTGCTGTCCAGTGTTTCTGCTAATGTCGCACCAATGCGGCTACATTTTCTTAAGCAATTTCACCCCCCCAGAATGTACTGACCAGCTCACAGTATTTTCAGGGACAAATGAGATTCATAATTCACATTCTATGGACCTAACACAATAGTACTAACCAGTTTATGCAATATATCCCAAATCCAATATAAAAGGGAATCTGGTCTTTAATCAGAGCCATATGTGCATGCGGTGTGCACCGTATGCACATCTTGGACATCTTTGGCCTATCAGTAGATACCACAATGTGCTGTTAATGACCTCTTCCTTAATTTCAGTCACCTTTTATGAGACAACATGGTTTTCTAGTTTTCAAGGTTCCACATCAGGGAACCTCCTTGTTGGATTCCATATAATATTGTCTTTAGTAACAAGCTTTGGTTTACTGTGTCCCTCAATTAATCACACACTTGTGTATTTCCTGGTTCTAGCTCACATCCTCCTGGATTGTGAGCCACATACGTGTATGTCTGTAAGCTCCAGTTATCCAATCATCACATGGGTGAGAGGAACCGTTTGATTTTTTAGTGTTACTACAGCTTGTGTATTCCCTAGAAGATTATGGACTATTGCATGTCTGATTGTTATCAAAACATTTTAAACAAATCGTGAGGCCATGAATCATTTTATCTAATACAGCTGTTTTAAACTTTTCAAAATCTGACACTTTGTTTGTGGAGCTGGGATGTTGTAATTTTCAGTTAAACCATTGTGTGCCTTTGCCAATAGACCAGCTCCCTCTTTTGGGCAGATGATGGATGGGAATTGCCACGCAAAAGCATGACCTTTTTCCAATTTAGTCCATCTTGTTTGCAATAGCTCTATCATGCCAAGCAAAACTAGGCCTTCACCATTGCCATTGGCTGTTCTCTTAACAGGTGCACATAACGTTTGCTGTGCATTGGCTGCTAAAGAAAGCGCTGTGATTGGTCAAGCCAGCTTTTGCTTACCTACATCTGTTTGTACAACCTTCCACTGGGGTTTTCAGTATGTCCTATTTGGCATCGCTTGAATTACTGAAGCTAAAAAAATAGAGGTTAATTAATTCAGAATGGAATATATTATAATTAGAGTCTAAACTGGACCTTCTGGATGTGAAGTTATCACTTATAATTTGTTGTTTTTCTTTTGAATGTGTGGAAACTATTTGTTGCTCTTTTCACTCTGTGGAAAAGTCTCAAGTTGCTTTGTCATGTTACACTGTTCAACCCACATCTCCACCCCCCGTTTTTAATGAGGGACTGAAAACAAACAGGAATTAGTTTACTGCACACTTTTACAGCTCCTTGATGCATGTATGTTTGCATTTAATGGCAAACCAAAGCAAACTTATTTTTAGTATGAATTTAACTAAACAATGGTGTCAGTGCTGGTATATTTCTTCCCTCTGTGTGGAGCCATTATACTTTGCGACACTTCTTCTGCGGGTCATCTAACCGAACTCGAGTGGACAGACACCAGGCACACCAAACACCCAGTCCATTATTAATGCTGTGAGGATAGACTGTCACACGACTATGATCGAGAGTTTTCTTGTCTCGGCAGTATTTCACCATAGCCTGTCCATGCCTCCACCAATAATAAAGCGTGTCTAGGTTTACACGCCAGATCTTCATTCACCAGGCGAGATCTGTGGGTCTATGTGCATATTTATAGTAAAGTGAGACAAAGGGAGCCGCAGTGGAATGCCGAAGAGATAAATACCCAGATATGAGCGAAATCCCAGGGACATGTTTGCCGGACTGTTTGGGCAATACTTAGCCTACGTTTGTGGTCCAGGCCGATTTATAGTAGCGCTGCTCGCGTCAGAACCAACATATATCATGCCGGGACTCTCTTGGCGGCCATTATCTCCCCCAACAATGTAATCCATGCGCACAAATGTGCCCAGCCCTAATTTATGGCACACTGATGGATTTACACCACTCTCCCCATTAGTGTGTACATTACCTTGGGCATGTTATGTAATGGTGTTAGGGAGATTTGGAGAAAGAATAACAAGTAATAAATTTCAGCTCTTCTACGGTGAGAACGAAGAGTCATAGTGGTCGGAGATAAAGTTTTGCCAGACCTTGGCTCGCAGATAATGACTCGTGTTGTGGAACAGTTGTTGCATGTAAAGTGTGATGAATTCTGCACTACTTTTGTTTTGGATGTTTAATTTTTAGAGGCATTTGGCTAAGAGGATGGTGTGGAAACCGTCATGTCAGCTATAATACATTTGTATTGGTTCTAATTAATGTATAATGGGTGTTAATCACTAATTTGATCCTATATAATTTAACATCATAAACTGAGATTTTATGTAGCTTTCTAGACAACTAGCTTAAAGTGATTGCTCACCCCAAAATTAAAATTAAAAATTTCTTTCATTATTTACTCACTTCCCAAAAAATATTTTAAAGAACATTGGTAAAAACAACAGTGACACCCACTGACTTCCTTGTTATTGACACAGAACCACTGAGACATTTCTCAAAATATCTTGTTTTGGTGTCTGCAGAAGAAACAGTCATATAGGTTTGGAATGACATGAAAGTGAGTAAATGATGGAAATCAACATTTTTTTTAACTATTTCTTTAATAATGTAAAAATGATGGATACATAATCAGTTATTGTTTAACCCACTTGAGTTTATTCTTTGAATGCTAAGAATGACAAATTCTTCTAATTTGTGGGTACAACGCAGATGAGGAACCTTCCGGACTGTTCCAGAGTTCTTCTCCGGCCCTGCTGTCATTGATGGCTCATAGCTCTTATGGAACTTGACATGCTTTTTGTACCCTATCCACTATCCCAGTCAATATGACTGAATATGGAAAGATAGGAGAGAAAGGATGTCTGATTTCCCCATCCATCAATCCCTAAGCGCATATCCCATCAAATAAACACTAAAACAATTTACTGGAAGTGTACACAGTAGAAGTGCCAACATTAACACTTCTTATAGTTGAACGGCAGCCAGGTCATTTTTCAGCGCAATATTTAATGTGAACTAAGATGTCCTTTCCATCTGAAGAGGAATAGCGGTCTTTCCTATATTTGGCCAGGGACTGCAAGCAAAGAATAGAACTTCATGCCCATGATCCCTTGTTTTGCATATGCATAATAAATAGCCTTCATTGTTTGCGTACACTTGGCAGTTGTAGTGTTTCTCTGATAAATTTTATATAGTTGGTGTATTTGCAATGCCAGCGAAAAAAAAAAAATTACACATACCTGCTGATACATCCTTTTTGCACTTTTCTTTGGCCAAAACTGTCAGAAACACCACAAACATTTCGGCAAGAGTAAGCGCCCCGGAAATTTCGGTAATGGGAGTCATGGCAACCATCCAGGTTGCCCGAACCACTAAAGTATCACTCTGTGTGGACCTAAAACACCCCAGCGAGATGAAACAATGTTGTAGCGAGACTGGATGAAACGGTACATTTCAGAAGTAACAAATGGCACGAGCCTTAGAGCTAATTTGGCAGAGATAATCTAAAGAAAGAAAGAGAAAAAGGTTTGATAAATGAAGCTGGGAGAAACTCTGCATACAGCACAAAGTACATCATATCTTTTTTGTAACCGGCGGATACCATCGGCTCCAGCAGCGAGGAGAGGTGAATAACTCTTATTCCTGTAAGGGGAGTGTTTTAATTTGTGAAGATGAACAAGATAAATAATTTATGATTCTGTCCTACGCATTTAAGCGAACACAAATTTGGCTCCAGTGATTTAAAGCTACGGCCATAACTTTAACTAACGTGTTAAAATCTTTTGCGGTGAGGAAGTGTACGTATTTATTTCGACATCTCCCCAAAGATATGGTGACATAAAATAATCCGTTTGAGTATTTAGGGATGTGTTTTCCTAGGATACAGAGGGTCATCTGCATGCCAAAATATGGTTAATGGGGATGCATACATCAGCGCAGTGGAGCAACACTCCAGAAAGTGTTTTCGAGCATGCTGGACATTCTTTCTCATGGCTGTACAGAGAGACGGCCTTAAAAGCAGCACTTTTAGAAGTGTGAGCATATCGTGAACTCAGAATGTGTCAGCGAGAGGGAGGGAGAGGACTAGGAATACAGATAACTGCTGGGACTGAAGAGGAGTAGCTGTGGGAACCGCGAGCAACTCGTGTTGATAGTGTTTGCATGAACCACACTGACACTGCGTTTTCAAAGCCCAGGATATCAGACACCTGCGCTATGATACCGTCTGCGCTATTACAGTATATTAAGGTGCTTATATTTGCTTTTCTTATCTCTGTGATAAAAATAGCACAAATACATTTTAACCTGCCAACTCAAAAACGTCCATTTGTGTTGAGTGATATACTGTCTATATATTGTCTTTAGAATATAATACCATTATATAATATAAAATAATATATATATTATATAATATATAATAATGACTTATATAGTGTAAAACATTGTTTATTTTTGTAAAATCATTTACACTACCACTATTTTAAGGTGAGATGGAAATGATAGTAAAGATTAATAGACAGCAGTGCAATTTTGTATTCTGTATTTTTGCTACATTAAAAGTTTAATATCTTCATACAACTTAAGTTACATGGTTTATGATGGAGCTCACATGTAACTAACAAATGGTTTTCAGTTCATTACTATATTAGTGTACAACAGTCTAAAGTAGTGTACACAAATCCAAAAGTGGGAATTATTTATTTTATATAGATTTTTGTTTTGCCACAAATCATAAAGGTTTGAGAAGGTTCAGGATTTGGGACTGCAATGACATGCTCCAGACTCATTACAACATTATTTTAGTGTTGTCACCAAAGTGAAGCAATATGCTGCTGCACTAAAAATATCAACAGATGTCTCATAAATAATTGTTTAAACAGGAAAACATACATTAAAATGTAAAATTATTGTTTTGAAAAAAAAAGGTTTATAAAATTGATTCATTGTTAAATGTCATAATTCATTAGGTAATGGATATAAATATTTATATATATAGATATATATATATATAGAGATAGATAGATAATGTCAGAAGCAGCTCTATAACTGCATGAGCTGAACAATTTTGACAAAATACCAACCAGACCTGCTGACCCTCAGGTACATTATTTCAATTTTCTTTCTTTCGTTATTTCTTTCTTTCTCACACAAAACAATTTGATAAAACAGGAACATCCTGTTCCCTGTTTGTGAATAACAAGACTATAATTACAAAATACTATAAAAAAGAAAGCTCCTAATAGCACATTAGTTGTGCCTGACCGAAGGGCGATTGCAACATTCGACAAATGTTTACCACAGAGTGTTTCACGGTGTAAATTACACAAGTTAGTGAACTCCACAGGCCTTTAGAAGCTTTATTTAGCTCCATTGCTATCACTGAGAGACTGTGTTGGCCTTTATCAATGGCACATGTGGTAAACAAGATCTTTGTGCTCAAAACACAATGTATTTTTTCTTGTTTTTGTCTGGAATTTAAGAGCAGCATAGTCGATTTAAAGTTCTAAAGAAAACAAGACTGGCCTTTTAAGAATGTAATAAAATCTTACCACAGCAGAGACCTCTAAATGCTGAAACAATGCCTGAAATTTAGTCTCACCCGTGTCTCACCAGCATTTAGCACATGGTGTCTTATTTGAGAATAAGGGCATTTAGAAATGTTTTCCTTGTTGTAGGTATAAAGCTGATATTACATCAGCACCATGTAGATGTTCAGGAAAGTGATTTACAACTGTACTTGGAAAAAGAATGACTGTAGGCAGTTACAGTGGAAAGTATTTTATCATAGTAATTTTAGTACAAATGTATCAGCTCTGGTTACACAAAATATAAAAAAATCCCCCTAGCGCTCTTTGTCTGTGATTATCAGATAGTTCCTTTTGCTGATGAGGCCTTAGGATGTTAACTATCAAAATGATCACAGTTCAGTGAGCAGGGCCGCTTCTCCTGAGCATGTTTATGTTCACATAGAAGTTCAGGGAGCTGTTTGAAGAATGTTTCGTAGATAAACCAGCGCACTGCATTCTGGCATCGTGTCATAGCCAACTTCTCCAACTTGTAAACAAGACGGCCCATCGTTTGAGGATGAAGAGGGAGTACTTCTCCTCTCTTTGTCTCTCTCTCTCTCTCTGAACTTTTCTCCTCTCCCTGGAGGGCTGGAGTCATCTGCTGCAAGTCTCTGGATGAAGAGTTCCTTTCTATCCGGGAGATGGATGGTCACGTTCTAATTTGCGATAACTGATAAGCGCCTATTTGTTTGGAAATGTTTAGGGGTTAGGGAGGAAAATGTGACCTCTCGAATCGCAAGAAGTACCTCAAATGAGTTTTAGTGTTCCACCTATACACCCAAATGTAGGTCTAATGCATGGATTCTAAACTGACATCATTAAGGACCATAATGAGTGTTTATATCTTCCTTTGAAGTATAGAAATGTCGTTTTTGATAAAATGCTGTAAAATATCTAAGCATGTGAATAAACAAAGATATAATGTAAACTATCTATCCTCCTAGTTTGGTACACGGGAGGCTAATGCCTGACACACACTGGAAAACTAGCGTATTCCTCTTAGCATTCATTCAGCAGGAGGAATGAGTCGGTCGCTAGTGACTCTCCTTTATTTGGCTGCCAAAAGATGAGATGAAGCATTTTGCAACACGGATCCAAGCAGGATGTATTGCTCATCCGATTTAAGAAATAGACTCGGCTTTAAACCTTGGTGCCCCCTGATTTATTAAAACTTCTATTCCTAGAACATTATCCAATACAGGCCAAGAGGCCCATATAGATACATATATACTGTGCTTGTATACAGCGGTGATTCATATTGTGATACATGTGGTCATCTAGATAAATGTACGTCAACCTCATTGGGTGGGTGCCGAAATATGGTACGCGAAGATCAAACCCAAAATCAAAGGCAGTCAAGACATAGGCCTTTATAATGCCACCACAGCCTCTCTCTCTCTCTCTCTCTCTGGCGCCGGGCAATCTTTGTAAGTGCAGGGCTCCCATGATGTTTAAGTGTTGTTGTGTGCCCGGGCTGAGAGGCGGCCGTGTTCATCTTGCACAAGCGGTTTTATGATGACTTTATTTCTAATGACTTATTTGGTGGGGGTTTATAGAGGAGCGGTCGGCAGAGAGAGGAAATGAATTAGCCCCTGCACAGATGGCTTTTAAGGCAAAAGACTGCATGACAAATGTTCCCTGCCCTCCAGAACCTGAGCCCCAGTATAACAAATTGAAAACGACGATGAAAAACAGTAACAGGACACTGACTTCACAGTGCCATTGCATCCCGTGTCCCACTACACAACATAAATATATATAGTAAAACAGGAGCCTTTAATCTTTAAATACCCCCTACACCCCCCCACCACCACCACCTTGGTGCTTGTGTGTGTATGTATATGTGTCTGGCTCATGCTGAGGGGAATAGTGGGTGAGATTGCCTACGAGCAAGCTCAGCGAGTTTTAAATGTCACATGCTGTTTGTATTGGACACCAGATCTGTGCAAGGCGTAATGTAAAGAATGAGTTGTTGCCCGGTTTCACAGACGCAATGATAGAGGCATCGCGCTAGACATGTGCGTATAGGATTCCTGCTATTTTGTGGAGCTTCCACATGGAGGACAGAGGTTTTAGCCTGGAGCTATTGTCTGCCACTTGCACCCTTTGCGTCGGTTCAGCGCCTGGTTCTCATTTAAAATAATGATGGAATCCTTAAACCTAAAAATTCTGCAAGAATTTGTGTTCTAGATCACTAGATGTCATCCACGTACACTGCAGGGTGCAGTAACTCTGACTTCAGACAGAGACGGACGGACATACGATTGACATCATTAAAACATTTGAACACATGTACTTTTATGAATGTACCCCTTCATTCAATCGTTTTTTGGGGAATGAAACATCACTAACTCTGGTGTTGAGGTTCATCTCCCTCCTGCTGGTCTCTGGCTGTGGTCCCAACCGAGTTGAGAGAGTGCTGAGCCTGCGTAGGGCTTTAATGCTCCACTGCCCAGGAAGAGTCCCTGATAATGTCTCTTGATCTGCGAGGCTGTCTCTGCCTTGTTATCTGCATGAGAGGCCGACTGGAGGCCGTAGACTTATCCTAACGACCCAGTCGCTCCCGAGGGGCCTCCCCCTCACTCTCTTTCCCCCTTTTCAAACTCTGATTGAGGCTCTCACGTCTTTCCACCTCTTTTCACTTTTCCCAAAATGAAATCATAACCAAGTAGATGATGCCATAAGTTCCTTGTTTTTCTTCTTGTCTTGGCTGTCTCTGGTTCATGGAACCCACGATCTTTGGTTCTGTGGTGGTGTGGATTAGTATGTGGACCTCCATATGATTTGAAGGAAAGAAGTAAGTCACATACTTCTCATATCTGTATCTGAATGTGATTTGACAGTTATTCTAATTGTATCACTGAGCTATTTTCTGGCTCTCAGCAGGGCCACATCGGGGTCTCTAGCCCCTGCTGGTGTCGTTAGCAGAGTCCTGCTGTTAGCTACATGCCTGGAAAGCAGCGTAAACCCATAAACCGACTTTCAAAGGCATTTCTATGCCCATGACACAGGCTTAACTTCCAAAACGGACAGTGATGGAGCAACAGAGCGTAGAGAGGGGTTGTAGAAGAAGGGGAGGAACGAGGTACTCATTTTGACACATTGCGATGTGTTGAATAGGCTTCAGTGCTCTTGCTAACTGCTGCGCAAACACAAGGTGTAATTTTTAACACTGATGCTGTCAAATTAGCCACTTCGTCCGTGTTAACACTTAAGCTAGGCAGCATTGATTAGGCAGCGCTAATTGAGACCTGCCTAAGGCATCTATTATAAGAGGGTTGTCAGGTAAAACTCTCTTTTTATAGCTGAATAGACTAAACAGGGTTTTTTGTTTTTGGATATGCAAATTGAACATTGTTTACAGTGGCCTTTGAAGAATGAACCTGCTGTACTTTTCTGCAGAAAAGCATAAACTCAGTTCAACATGTGTGCAGCTGGACACATGCACTCTATAACT
>JAZGTJ010016609.1:0-12563 GCA_036877575.1 Botia almorhae
ACACACACACACACCGACAGACAGACACACACACACACCGACAGACACACACCGACAGACACACACACACACACACACACACCGACAGACACACACACACACACACACCGACAGACACACACTCTAGCAGTGGTCCATACTAGCCAAGGCCAGGACTTGTAGGCTGGTTCCTCTTATCACAGCAGCTTGTTAAAACAGGAACCAAAACATCAGACAGGTCAGAGTGTTTCAGTAAAACTGATATATGAGACAAAACCTGAAGAGAAAACTGACAGACAGAAGTGGATGAAGAATAAAGGGCCTGATCTGTGGCAGGCAGAACTTTTACAGGCTCCACAGCTCCACCACCTGGACAAACACCAGCGTTTCTGTCTAGCGCTGGTTTCTGACTCCTAACCAGGGCATTTGTTCCCTAGGGGGTACTTGGAAGGAATTTGATTTAGCTTTGTTAAATCTATAAAACAGAATGAAGCTCTATTAGGACTGTTTAAAAACAACAGCTTAACACATTACTTGGAGAAATCTAAGATTTGTCAAGGTTTGTAAATGACATTTTTGATTAAGGCAGATTCATGCAACAGTACAGCTTTAGAATCCTGCAATAATTTAATAATGGTACTGATAATGCATATATAGTTCTATAGATAAGACTGGTTAGGTAACAAACAGTGCTATATAGTGTAGCGTGTATGCAGTACCTCAGGTTTTAGTGTGGATCTGAGACAGGCTGGGCAGATCGGACCGGACCTGGAGAATGCAATGGGCAGCCGGCGAGTTCGGTTCCGACAGGCCTGGTCCTCACAAAGCAGCCAACCCTGTGCCCAAGAGAGACTATTTAGTGCACAAATTAAGGATCAATGGCCAAATTATCCCTAAAGTTGATCGTCATTGATGCGTATGTGGCAGAGGCCCCCAGGAGATGGGCGATTGGTGTTCTTTCCTGTGGTGGGGCCCTTGTGAGGCCTCAGACCAGATGCAGCTGCCCCCTGCCGACACTGCCTTTCCTGCCCCTGTTATTACAGCAGGGGCCAGGGGGTAATGCCCTGCTAATGACGGAGCACTAAATAAACCCCCAGTATCAGAGAAACACCTGTCCCTGAAGCATTACCACCAACTACCCTACCAAAGAACGATGGAGAGAGAGAGAGAGAGAGAGAGAGAGAGAGATAACAAAAACCCTATAAATTAAAAAACTCTGTTTCTACTGGATGTTTAATTATCTTTTGGTTTATTCAAACTCGAGACTGGCTTCATTCTAGTGCAGAACAGCCATTTTTATAATACAATCAATTCCACATAAATTTTCACTCATTAAACGCAGTCAATTACAATGGTTAAATAGGTTGTGAATGCGGCGTCGTGTGAACATTTATCTGGACAGAAAGAAACACAACACAGAACCGAGGACAGAAATAAAACGGTTTTCTTTGTTGTCCATTACTTTGGGCAGAAATAGAAAGTAAAACGATGACAACAAAAACAATTAAGTATAAAAATAAAACGAGAGAACAAAAATCTTCACATCCTTAATTAGCCTCTATTTCCTGAACTACGAGTATCTCAGAATAGTTTCTTTCAAGCTTATCGGCCCTGCTGAGTCCATAGATGAGTCTTATCATTACACCTGTGCTGTCAAACAGGTTTGGCCTACATGGTTATTGTTCAGACCTCACAACATTATCAGAATCAACAGCCTGTTTTAATTTCCCAATTAATCTCATCTGAGTGGTGTTTTGTGCAAAGGGGCCGATGTTATTTAGGTAATTAGCAGTGAGCCCCGGGGCCGAGAGGAACCCAGAGCGCGTAATTGAATCCGAACATATGTGAGCTGTTTGGCTTTCATTCTGAAGACAGCGCCGTGTTATCACCCCTCTGTTTGCCTTAACGGACCTTTTGTGTTTCTGGAGGCCCAAGACTAAACCAACAGTTCTGTTCCCATGGGCTTAGAGAAAGACTCCGACTAGAGGAACACACACAGGTCATGTCACAAACACACAAGTATGGCTCTGGTTTTATGGAGTACCTGTGGTCCTGTAGCTCAACTGGTAGAGCATTGTGTTAGCAGCGCAAAAGGTTGTGGGTTCGATTACCAGGGAACACAGGTATCGATCAGATGTAAGTTTTTGGCTTTTTACCGACCCACAAGTGGGTAGTAATGCCTTCAGAGATGCTTGTGGTGGCATGGGGCTTTACATGTGTGCATCCCTCAGGCATTCGGTCGTTTCCCTCCTTTTTTGTAAAACATACTGCAAGTGTGCTGCAACTGAATACATTGCAAGCATGCTGTACATGTACTTGCATAGAATATGTTTCGTGCCATGACCTCAAACCTTCCAAGATTTGAATGTTACAGGATACAATAGCATTCCACAAACTGGAATGTAACCTGTATGTCCGAAACAACACGCCCAAGGTGACAAACACACAACCTGATGGTGCTCATTTTATAGGCAATCTCCTTTTGCATCCGTATTGTAACCAACGAGAAAGAAACGACAGGAAAAAAGAAAATCGGAGAGCAGGACACAGAAAAAACATCTAATTGAAACACTAAGAGCCCGTGTGCGAGAGAGAGAGGCAGGATAAAGCTTCATAATTGCATAATTATACCAGTCGATACCTGACACTGCGAATACAGCCACTTCTGCAGCCGTCAAATGAGTTCCACATAATTTAACCAAACACTGGGCAAAGACTGAGAGCCCACAGATCAGTGCAAGCTACCGGAAAAACGCTCCTGCTCTCCTTTCTCTCTCTCGCTTTCTCAATTTCACTGTTGCACTGTCGCATCTATACCTGCGATTCTTTTTTGCTGTAGCCGTGTCTCTAGAATTTAGAATGTCGCATTTTTCATTTCACCTCCGACTGCAATTAGAACCCGACGATTAAGTTTTCATATATCAGGCTTGGAAGGAGATGTGTGGTCCTGCAACCTCTGGTGCCATAATGGTCACAAGATTCAGCGGTGGGGTGCTAAACTAGCCACTCTGATGCTGTGACTGGTTGCTAGGTGATTACTTCATGGCCCAGGACAAAAGGGCACACCCACAAAACTCTAAATATCTCTCTAAATATGGCTTGCATCATTTGGAAAAGTTATAGCACACCTCAATTTATAGCACAAACCAAGCCAAAGTTTAATTCCTAGAGTTAGTGGTCTTCCAAAACCCCTTTGTATGAGCAATAGCAATAATGATGTTTGCCAAGCATTACTAATGAAGGAATTTGCCCTCCAAATATCTTTAGAAATTCACCAGGCCCACCTAGCACACACACAGCCCCTTCTCTGATACCCTTAATCCAGAGCTGCCCCTTTAAGCAAAGGAAAAAAGCTGCGATTACAGGCGACTCGGTGCAAAAAAGCCCCAAGACAACAGCCTCTCACGGGCTTTGTGCCTCCGTAATCAACAGCTGTACATTCACAGTGGCTGCAGAGCCCAAGAGAGGCTGAATGGACGCAAATGCGTCCACTTTGTACATCTCCGCTTTAATCAAGCCTTTTCTATTCAGCAATCTGACCTTTTGTTCAAAACAGGATTATCACCTTTTTTATTTATTTATTTCTGTCTTAACCATCCCCCCCCCCACACACCCCCATGCCACATCCCCAAGCCAGTTACCAAGGGCGAACTGCATGACAAACGTAATTGCAATAATTTGTTAAACGCCATGGCAACCCACATTAGAATGGGGTAAATACGGGGGGTGCCACTTTGTGCCACGCTCTCATTTTGCAGAAGACGCCAGGAGTCAGAGCGGATGACAACGAGGAAGGGGTCGGGGGGGGTGAAAGGGGGAAGGGAGAAGGAAAGCATATTTGCTTTGTCTCTCTAAAGGGCGGTTTTATTGGTAAGAATGGTGAGTTGAAGACGGAGGTGGCCGTGATTTCTTTCATGATTAATGCCTCGCCGGTGTTCCGTAGGAAACTCAACAAACACGGCTGACTTCCAATCTGTAACCATGTAAGCCGTGAGTCCTCCCTCACGCGGGCAGGCTTTCTTCCTTCTATCTGTGCGAACAAACAACTCTATTTGAGCTCTCCCCTCAGCTGAAAGGAATCCTTAATTACACAATATCAGCCTCTTCATTGCTCCCAGTGTGGGAGGGGAAGGCTGAGCTGTGTCCACTGAAGCCGGGCTTGGAGGAGGGGGGGGGCACAGGGGGCTCGCATTCACAACCAGCAGCTGTTTCACACATACTGACAAAGGAACCTACAGGCACCATCCCAGTGAGGGAGGTTGCTACATTCAGTTCACTAATTGATTTCTGCACAGCACTGTGGGAGAACATACCCCCACAACTCTCCTTGTCAGCTCGGAGCATCTCTGAACGGAGTTGCCCGTGATGTTGAGCATTCCAGAAACACACCGACATTCCAGAACTTCCCAGCAGTTCCAGAAACTGGCAGGCTCGTTCTGATTGGCCCCGGCGTGCTCGACAGAGTCAATGATTACGCCTGTCAATCAGAACCCTCAGCTGGGAAATTAGATACACAGACGTTTAGAAGCTCTTAACGCAGGCCCAATATCAGCACGCTCGTCACATATTTCTGCAATACCGTAAAGAGAGTGAAATAAATTAAAGCCATTTGTGACGCAGCGGGAGGGGGGCGGCGGTTGTTTCGGAGAAGCGCTCTGAGGCGAAAGGACGCATCGGAAATTCAATAAAGACATGAAACAAACAAACAGAATGCGGAAAATTGAGCTTAAATGAACCCGTATTAAAAGCTCACGAGTGGCAAGGGACAGAGAACGTGTGGCTGGTGGTGACACTAGTCTCGACCTAATATGCTGAAACAAGACAAACAATCAAAAGTAAAGTTAGCACATCTAAAGATGACTGCTTTTAGAATAACTTTTAATATGTTTGGTCAAGTCCTTTAGTCACCAAGCTGCACAGGGTACAGAATGACCCATGGGGATAAAAAAAGAAAAAACAACCAGAAACTATGATCTAGTGTACAGCTTTGTCTTTTTTGTATATAATATAACCTTTTATAAATGTAACATATCATATAAAATATCTTGCTTTGTCTTGCTTTCCTGTAGCTCTGTGGTTAGAGCATGGCGTTAACAACGCCAAGGTCATGGGTTCGACCCCAGGGATTGCCCATACTCCGAATCAATGTATAGTATAATGCAATGTAAGTCGCTTTGGATAAAAGCGTCTGCCAAATGCATAAATGTAAATGTAAAATATACCATTTATATGTATCAGCTACACTTATCAGCCACACCTATAGGGGGCGAGCTGGTGCACAAACAGCAGGTAATACTCACGCTGTAGTATCTCCTGATGTGGCGGCGAACGTCCAGTTGCAGTTTGTTGATGATTATGATGGGATGGTCCAACGGGCTGCCCCCGCAGGGAATGTGACAGCAGCTCTTCAAACTGGGCTGTACGGTGCTCCCCTGGAAACCAACAGATTCACTTTTAACACTGCATTTCCAAACGACCCAAAACCCACACGCGGAAAAAAATGAACATAATCAGGGCATTTATTCTGTTGACTCACCTTGCCCAGAGAAGCTTTTAAAGGCTATTAAAGCTGGCCTAATAGAAATTCAAACAAGCTAAAAATATGTCAATGCCCTAAGGACCAACACTCTAGGGTATCCAGGCAGGTAAAAAACACAAAAGCAAAAAAAAGACATTGCATTAAGCTTTCAGCTGCACATCTGGTTGACAGCGAGAAGCAAACTCCATACCGCGCAGGTGATTTGCGGCCTTCGTCGGCTTTTCTACATCTAAAAAGCCTCAGACCTCCCATTGAGAAACAGTGGCAACAACTGTGGTTAAACAGTGTACAAAAACTACCGTAGCCTGATATCCTTTCAGTCTTACCTCACATGTGCGCTAGCAGAACTGTTTATGGTGCCCATTACGCCTCAAATAATCTGAAGGGCCAAATCCACGTAAGTGTGTGTATATGGCTAATGCGTCAGCACATTCGCTTAAGATAACCGTCTCATACGAACACATTAGTTTTTCTCTGATAGCAGGGCTGCGGTGAAGAGCTGTGTTTAATTTGCCCCACGGTAGTCGCGATGAGCCATTAGCGTTTTATGGTCTTTACATCTCTCACTGAACGGCACTTTGAGGGCAAACTGTGCGTCTACGCAAATACAGTCTCGCAGCATCTGCAGCATCCCTATCCAGCACGTCTGTTTGCATTCCTGTTGTCCTCCTCCCTCACTCCGTAGCCGACTGCGATAAAAAACGTGCTGCCGCATTTGTAAGTCAAGGCCACTCTTTCAAGCCTTGCTTTGATCAACCCCCTCACCGTAACCTGATCTTTACTATAACCCTGTACTCCTAACTATTAGATAACTTATCAGGTTAGTATGGGAGTACAAGAGGCCCATTTTATTCATCAACATAATGGACACATGATGCCTTGTGGTTGTTAATGAGTTTGTGTGTATATTTAAACAAGGTAATAAAGCTTAGGTGAGACGGCAACATAAAATAATATAACCACAGTGGATACAACACGACCTGTCAAAACTGCACCACGATTACACTGCAATATAAATGGTAAAGCAGAATCTCTACCAGTTGGCACAATTCTACCATCATATGGCGTATATTATAGCACTGTTTTTTACTTCTCATACAACAGAAAACATGGGCTGTGAAATGCAGAGATGACCTACAACCTTAAGACGACCTTTGGAACAACCTATTGAGACTGTACTCGCATCCATCACAGGTTTGTTTTCATACGCGTCAAATTAAATCTGGCGTCTATCCCGACCGAGGTCCATTAGGGCTTGTAATGCATACCAAAGCTAGTATGTGTAAATGCCAACCAGTTTTTCCTATGATTCCGAGCCTTCCCCTGGCTAGGAGAGTGTAAAATCTCCGAACAGCTAGGAGGACAGAGATCCGAGCAGTGGGTGGGGGGAGTCAATGTCACTTTTATATGAGTCTTAGACAAGAGAAAGCTGTGCATGAGCTTGTGTGTGTGGACCCTTAATTAGAGGCAGATTACACACGCTCCCCTAGCCCCTGCTGACCCCGGCCTGGGGTATGGCGGACATCCTGTGTACTAAAGAGCTCCAGGAATACACCCTGCCGAAATCCCTCTCCCCCAGCTTATCTCTGCCAGCCCTCTATAAATAAAGTGCACGGCTCTGAAATTAACAGGCCGGTAAAAGCCTGATACAGAGGAAGTAATCACCTGTACTACTCAAATTTATTGTTCCCTGTCATTACACAGTATTTAACAGGAAGTTGAGGCAGGCCGCAATTAAACGGCGAGAAACGCGGACGTCCTGGTTGGCATTTCGCTGCCTGTTAAAGGAGTGTTGATAACTCACCGTCCCTTCAAAGACATGATCATAGATGTTTTCTGTGCCACAGTCGGGGCAGGAGAGAGTAAACTTCTCGCAGTCTCGGTAGCGCTCCTCGTCAGTAAGCTGGGCTGGAGCCCCCAGGAAACCGTCTCCCTCGTCTTCTCGCTGCTGCTGTTGCTGGGCGCGGAAGTGACTCGGGTCCAGCCCTGGACAATCAGGTAGAGGCAGAAGCCCATTTTGTGACCCCCTTTAAAAGACCACTTTCACACTTTCCAATCAAACTGAATTCAAACAGAATTCTACCGGGCACACTGTTACAGTTGGATTTAAATCCACTTCCTGTGTTGGTAATACAGCCTGGCAGATACAGACTTACACATTTGTGGTTGTATTTATATAAAGTAGAAAGAATGTGATGGTAACAGTGGAGTAAAAGGCAAAGCCGAAAATGGAGAGAGGGTCAGTCAGAAAGCGAAGATGTCAGGGCTGCAGGAGGCAAGAGGAGAGAGACTAGCGAACGATAAGAATAAACTGGAAATATAATAAGGGGAAAGAGGAGGGGTAGAGAAAGCACAGCTATCCGATTTTTCCCAGGCAGCTGAGATCATCAAATCATTAAGAGACAGCAGCTGAATCTCCATTTAATCCCCCCAGGTGACACTGAACACTACAAGAGCAGGGAAAAACAGCCTACGTCCCCCTGGGTAATTTGGCTAAGTGAATAAATGAGCACATAAGTAAGTGTTGACTATGAGACTTCGGGGATTAACCGCGTCTCTGAGGATCAGAGGCCCGCTGACGCTCGAGGGCTGCTGCCATCTACAGGCAAACATGCGCCATGTCACGCTAAAGATCAAAGACCAGCTAAATCTGTGGCCAGAGGCATTGGATAAACCGTTCTGGGGAAGGGACACAGAATGTTAAGTTAATGAGTGTTTACTGATTGACTATTTAACATGTACAGACTTACATTTTTGCATTTGGCAGACACTTATCCAAAGCAATTTATTGCATTCAGTATCACTGTAATTCGGTATGTGTTCCTGGGAGTCAAACCCACAACCTTTGGCTAATAGAATGTTCTACCAATTGAGCTACAGGAACAGAAAAATACATAGGACATACATGTATCAGACCACAATGTTCTAGATGCAAATTTCTGTGTTCTGTTAATTGTTAGATAATTGAGCAAGCCTTTACTTGGTTCTGAGAACATAATGGGTAGACTGAATTAGCGCTTGGGTTTTGGACCAGACCACAGGACACCAGAGAACAGCCAGGGGCCTGTTGTCATGGAGACAGAGTGCCAGGGTTCATATACTTTTAGAGCAAACTGAATTTCTAACTGGGGATGAATGAGTTCTCAGCTGCTCTGCAAAGGCAAACAGCGAACTGTCTTGTTATATTCTTAATATTTTTAACCATCTAAAACTCACAGATTTACAAACCACAAAGACGAAATTATGATCTTAATCCAAAAAATAATAAATAAAAAATATTAAATAAATGAGTTAGCGGATGTCATTCATTTTTAGCACAAAAACTCTTTAGTGGCAAAATTATTTGAAAAACAATTTAGCATCTTTGAACATGTTGCTTGTTGTGACAATAAATAAATAAAACCAAATCTGATATTTAATCAGATTTAATCAGATCAGAACTCAGCATTCCTGTTTGACAAAAAAATAAACACCAGACAGGAAGTCTCACCTAGCCATGTCGCAATGAGTACTGCGTCGATGCCCTCGATGGGCTCGCAGATTCTGCCCACCACAGGGTGAACCTGCTGGGACAGGTAATACTGCGTGTCCAGGCTGAGACCTGGCTGTTTCTGCAGCTGTTCCAAAGCGTACGCCCTCTGACTGGCTGGGAGGTTTGAACCATCCTAACAGAGTGGAACATTCAGTGGTGGATGAATCTGTAGTGAGAAACCTGACATCAAAATGGACTGATCACTTACCTGACAGATGACATAGGACACTGTGTCACCGGCTTTAACCTTCTTGCCACCCTGAGAGTTGATCCAGAGGGCAACGTGAACGTGGGGGAGACTCTTCTTGTCGGGGTAGTCCTGAGGTTCCTTTGTCAGTGCCTGTAAAAAAAATAATGCATTTAAAACAATCATCTCTAACGCTCATTAACAACAAACACTCTAAATATCCTCACCATACATTTATGCACTTTGCGTACTGTAGACATTTTTATCCCATGCAACTTGCCATTCGTTGACGGTACAGCGTGCATTTTCATTCGTTTGCGTGTTCAATAGGAATCAAACCTGTTATTACTGCTAAACCAAGTGAATCACAGAAAGACTTAAGGCCAAACTAATCTTTGAATTCATTACCTTATGTATCTCAAACATATTGAGCGGGATGCTGCCATTGGCAACCTTCTCTCCGACCTCGATCAGATGCTTCTGTATGTTCTCTACGATGGTGTCACGGCTCTGATCTGACAGAATCTGACCAATCACGTAACTGGATGAAAGAGGAAATCACAAGCCAACCAATCAATGCTGCCGTAAAGCAGTAAAATGCATAATATACAGCAAACCAAGTCAAAGTCCATTTAAGGAAGTCTCTGCACTCGGCGGCCATCTTTGCAACCCCTCCGGGCAGCTATGAGGGAAGACCAATCTCTCTAAAATCGCTGACTAAGTTCACAATAAACACTTTATTTCAGACCAACTATTAAACCCAGATGACTTTGAGTCCCTCGCAACAATCTGTAGAGAGCTCTAAGCGTTGCTGTTTCCCACATTTATAGTAACAAAAATGCGTTATCTTGTTCATTCTATAATCTTTGACCAAGTTTGATTTTCAGACCATGTCAGACACACAGGAAATGCACATCTTAACACAATTTAAACATGTGACAATAACAGTTTTCATGTTATGATCCAAAAATACTTTGTGACAGATTCTAAAATACAAGTAAACATCTTATCTGGATTTAATTTATACATGAATTACAAAATGAAACGGTTAAACCAAAAACGGCAAATTCTGTAAAAGCGTTTTGAATTTTTTTGGCTTCACGTCACGCTGCCTGAACTGGATCAGATAGGCAAATCTGCAAAATTAAGATATAAAACACAGCAGGTTTTGATCGGTCTTACACTGGATTACACATCTAAGCATGACGCTACTCGCCGGAAAATAGTGTCTGAACAGATTCAGAACAGAAGCGAACTGGAGTGCACTGACTTGCCGCACTCCTTGGCCAGGTCGCACCAGTCCCTGCGCACTATGTCGAGGCCCTTGAGCTCTTGTTTGGTGGTGTATTTGCCGTCTCCCTGTGGCTCCACCGTCAGTGCCGCGTATTTCTTCTTCTTCAGCAGCAGAAGAGACTTAAACACGCCGTCAATGTCAATCTCCAGGAGCTTGTAGAGTTTATTCACCTCACTTTTCACCTGGACACACACACGCATTTATTTCATAGGCGCCAGTTACAGTGACGTTTGGTTCATCCCTGTTCTAACAGAATGGCTGGTTTAATTCGCTCGCTGTCAGCGATGTCTCTATCATTAGTGTCATACCCGTATGCGCATTAGCGCATCACAAAGACTGCGTTTTCCTGCGAGATGTGCAGAACCCCCTACTTCCAGTTAATCCGCACCCTTACCTTGTTTCCCAGTTTATAGACCTCCTCCAGGTTGGTGCTATTGCTGTTGATCATGATGGAGTCAGTATCTCCATATATGACCTCCAGATTCATCTGCAGGAGAAGCAGCATAAGCCGTCAGGCCCACAAGCGGCTCGCAAATAACAAACATGGCAATTGCCGCTTGATTATTACGGTAACGTGCGCTAATCACGACTCACCCTCTGCACCATTTCCTTGGTGTGCATCAAAATCTGTGGGGGACAAAAGACGGCGTGTCACGGCACAACACAATAAACACAAAACACGGAATCACAGCGAGTAGAGAACAATATCAATTTCAAATCGGTCAAAGTGGAACGGCAAACAAAACCGCTCGCGTCGGTGAACATACAGCTATCAGCAAGAACTACTATGAACAAAAATGACAGCGCACACACGGCCTTCAAAACACGAACACAAGTACTCGCACATGCAAAACACACAAAGAATTTAATTAGCAAATCTATTCAGTAATTCAACATTTATCAAAGGGGGAGAGAAAAAGCCTCTGTGATTTGCTTCTAAATGGAGGATAATTGGCTAAGAGGTCTATTAGCTGCACTGAAATGGGGCTCCAAACCCACACACCAGCCGAGTCATTATAAGGCCTAATAGCCTTAATCACCACTGGACTGCATGATGTGTGGGAGAGCGAGAGGGAGGCTTGTCCAGCTGCAGAGGGAGACCCACGTAAACCACAGCTGTCAGGGAAAAATAAAGAGAAACAAAAGAAAACGATGAAGAGCAGGCAGAGGGAGGTAGAAGTGTAGCACGAGGGGAGGAAACATAAGAGGCTAAATAAAAAAAGACGAAGACAAAAGGTGAGCCGTGGCCTAGCGGTTGGCACACGTTCTCTACATTGTGCTGTGGTGCTCATGTGGGAGATGCGGGTTTGAATCCAGCTTCCACTGACTGTTTATTTGTTCAGCATTTTCAGTTTAAGAAGCATAAAATCTTTCACCTCTACCTCTTTCCTGTCATTTATCTATTTTAACCTCAATAAAATGCCAAAAAGGCCCCATCCCCCCGTGAGACAGACAGTAACAGGTAGACAGACAGAAAGACTGTACATATCTGAAGAGTCACACCAACACGGACTGTTTACACAGGGTGTCCAGCCTTAAACATACACCCGACTGCTGCTGTGCAGGCATGCAGGGTGACCTCTGTGTGAGAGGGACGCGTGAGGGGGTCGGCATGGAAATAAGGGGTGCTAATCTGAGGCCTCCAAGAGGCGGGACACCCTACAGCCTGTCAACAGCAATTGACGAAAACACTGGGATTCATGCCCCTCAGAGCCAAGCCCAGACCCCCCAGAGGGACAAGGACGAAGCTATTTCAGAGCACGGGAAGCTCCACTCCTTGAAACCGGAGCAGGACTTAAGCATGCTTTATGAGGTTTAACATGCCTCCCTAAGGGAAGCAGGAGGTCAGATCGGAGTAATAACAGAATAGCTTTTTGCATTAACTAACAGTCAAGGTCACCCCGAGATACACGGTAACACGCACTTAATTAGGCAGGATTAAAGATCCCACATTGTGTGGTTTGCTGCACGCCATCGGTTTTCTCATTATTCAAGCTGGTTAATTAATTAATTCACATTTTCTTAGATTGAG
>JAZGTJ010016610.1:0-12563 GCA_036877575.1 Botia almorhae
AAACAAACACAAAGGGTGTTTGATAGCATCTTGACGGGGTATAATTATTACAGCAGGAATGAGGGAAACTGTTAATAATATCTGCCTCATTGCACTTTTAAGTGTTTTTTTGAAACTGACAGACAAGCTGAGATGAGGGGAGATACATCTATACCTTTTACACACACACACATACACACAGGTCTCTCCCCCTGCCCACTTCCTCCGCAGCCCGTGGTGTTTCCGTTGGGGTGAGAGAGTGCCAGCTCGGTTCCCCCCCTCTCCCCAGTGGGGTCCTGCCTCCTGGCATCTGTCAGGGCAGCTGTCTCTCCGCTCATACCGCGCCCGTCCTCCACGCAGCACTGAGCGACACACACACACTCACAGGTTTACTCAGAGCGGTGATTATACCATACACGCACTCACACACACACACACACACAGTTTACTTTAGGCACACATACCACGATTTTTTTCCATAAAAATCCAAACGTTCTCAAAACATAGCCATGACATCTGCAGAACTGACATACAAATTAATTTACATAAATAGTATGATACGTGACAGTGCTGTAGGGCCGTGTGTCAAGTGAGACCAACATGAACATGACAGGTTTAGCCACTGATTTGCCTGGGAATAATGAAACACAGGTGACACACATGCACATGCACAGTGTCGACTGATTGCAATCTTATGGTGCATACACACGAGCACACGCACATGCACAAGCACACACAAACACAAGCACACTCACACACAAGCACACTCACACACAAGCACACACACATACACTAACAAACAATCACATAAAGACAGCTAAGATTCAC
The DNA here is from genome assembly GCA_036877575.1 of Botia almorhae. NCBI lineage: Eukaryota > Metazoa > Chordata > Actinopteri > Cypriniformes > Botiidae > Botia > Botia almorhae. The sequence goes on from JAZGTJ010016610.1 coordinate 808, forward strand.
ATCATGATAGGAAGCTAAAATAAAAAACATCCTGCCAAACAATCAGTAAATAAAAAAACATTTCTGTGGTGTGTGTGGGTGTGTTTAGTGTATGTGTGCAGGTCTGCCTGACTGTATGTGTGTGTTTCCAGGTGTGCGCGCACCACAGGAGGTAAAAATGAGAGAATGCGAGGTTCTCAGGTGTTAGCGAACACTTTAGCACGTCGTCAAGCCCTGTAAACACGCGCACACACACACAAAAGAGAGCAAAAGATAACAACCAAACCCAAAAACATCTACTATCCCCACCAAACCCCACTAAGAAAAGTGGACCAGTTTACCCAAATCCAACTCACAGACTAACTCATTTAATGAAGTTTCTTGGTCACTTTCACGAGCACACACACGCACACACACCTCCTGTTAATAGAGAGGGGGCAGCCAGCATGGATGCGGCCCTGATTAATTGGGCGCGACGCAGGGAAGTGGGTCTGGAAACTACCTGGCAATTTCCTGCACCCCCCACCCACCTCTCCCTCTCTCTTTTTCTCTCTCTCACTTGCTCTTTCTGTCTCTGGAGTGAGGAGAGTGGGCAGGTGGGCTGCTGGGAGGAGTGGCGGCAGCTCTGCGTTGATATTCCACTGGCGTCCAGCTTGCCCGTCGCCCTACATAGCAGGCGCTCCCTCTGGCAATGGCTGGCTTGGCTCTAGGCTCGGAGCTCCGCACACTGCGGCTTCCACAGTCTTTACGCTTGTGCGCATAACACACCCACGTTCTCCTGGAAATGCACATGTATGCGAAGAAACGTGCTAACCTGCAGACGCTATGGAGAAAAAAGGGCTGGGCTGACCAGAGACGGAGATATTTCATTTCCTCTGAATGCTACAGTGGGTATGAGCTCAGACTGGCACAGATCTCCCTGCTTTGGCCTGTGTGCCTAAACAGAGAAGGAGAGAGTAACATTGTGTTCACACTGCAAGCAAGTAGAGTATCGAAATCAGATCACTCCCATTATAATAAACACAGTTGTGCGTGCTAGCAGTGTGTACAGCTTCATCGATTACAACGAGAGAGATCTAGTGCGCCCGCATTGCTTGTACTCAGGCCAGTCGGGGTGTCAGGGGAGAGAGAAATGAAACAGGAAGGGGAGAGATAAATTTTCCCCTTACTCTGTGTGTGTGTGCGCGTATTACCCTGCGGAACAGGACAGAGACTGCCATAATGAAAGCACAGGAAGGGGGCAGCAGCTGGTGCCGTGCGTTTGAGCCGTGAGGATAAGACCCGTGCGCTGGGCTCGCCAGGGTCTTTCTACAGCGCCACTCGCACACACACGCGCACAGACACAGGCACACACCCGGAGAGACTGAGCTTCTTTGTCCGATTTGCTGCCGCCCATGCTGGATGAGGGCCCGGGCCGCAGGGGCCCGCCTGCCTGCCCAGGAGCCAACAGCACTGCATCAGCCATGACTACAGCCGAGCACAAATCCAGCCCAGATCAGACACAGCTCCAGCAGCACCATGGCTAAAAACAACAACAAGAACAGAACAATTCCAGTAAAAAGATACATACAGGGAAGGAGGAGAGAGTGAGGACATTATCCAAAGAGTAGAGAATTTAATCTGTATGCCTAGCTGCTATAATATATTTGGATGTCGCTTTAACGCTCAATGCATTTTGTGTGGTAAAATAGCTTACACAAGATGAACCTCAAAAGGAAATAGTGTTAATACATAAAAATTTCTATTTAGAGAATAGTTTGATGTCATTGAGTCTTTTGAAGGCGTATGATAGCTTGTAAAAAGGAAATTTATTTCATTATATGACTTTAAATCTTGAACATCTGGCCTTGCTCTTCTTGGAGCGCTCATGAGAGAAGCAGTGTCTGATTTGTGAACAAACAATTTGAGTCTGATCTTTATTCGTAGTGAAATGGTTGATCCAGTTTACAAAACTATTCTGAATGATTTGTTTACAAATTAGAGCAGCTACTCCAGCACTTAACAGCTCAATAGAATGCGACAATTATCAGTAAACAATGACGTATTTTTCTTATTTCAGCTTGTTCCTTACAAAAGCTTCAGATTTCAAATTATTTGGAACTTAGCATATGTGGACTTTTAATGAACACTTTTTTGTCATCTTGGAATTTGACAGTCCCATTCCATATTTCCTAGAGAAGAATTGCTGTGATGTTTAAAAAAAATATATAAAAACCTTTACATTCCAGAGAAAAGGGGGAAAAAATCACAGGGGTTTGGAATCATGTGGGGCTAAGTAAATAACACAATTTCCATTTCTAATTAAACAAATGCTTTAAAACAAGCTCAGAAATTAGTTTAGGAGGAGGTGACAACGATGCAGGGCGTTTTTTTAGCCCACAGCTGGAGAGAAATACTGAAGTTTTCAGTCATCTAGCAGTTGCAATATAACAGCAGAAAATCTTCAGAATCCAGCAAGGGTGTGACATGTCACAGCATGTGTGTGCAGCATGCATGTATCTGTCCGTATCTGCACACATTTGTGCTGCATGTTTCCTGATGTTTCGTGAGCCATACGGAGATAACGGTGAGATGAAGGAGAGGAGGGTGGGGCAGGGTGGGGGGATTTGGGGGATGGGGGCTAGAGTAGGTCTTAGGGGCACCAGGGAGGCGTAGATCCAATTACTGCCCCCCCACACTGAGTCTTTTGTGCGTGTGTCCCTACTGATAAATGGAGCTTCAAGGCTGAGCCGGGCTCAGGCTCCAAACAGCAGCGTACCAGCATGCATTGCAACTTCTGCAGGGCTGGTGTTGTGGTGCAAGCTTTATCCACGTGACCCATGTGCGCAATTGCGTGTTTGCATGCATGTATACATTTAGTAGTGTTGCAACAGTGTTTTAGCACATTCTTGAGAAACAACATCACAGGGTTTGCACAGGGACTTGGGTAATTATACAGGGTCATCAAAGCTATGATATCATAAACAACATTGAACATTTAAAATCCATCCGTCCAAACACCCAAAAACACACACCCATTCATCCATACATCCATACATACATATGATATTTACCTGTGATAATTAGCCATGTGTATGTATATAGATATCTAGGTTGTATAATTGTGCCTCTCATTATGGCTGCCATGTGTATTATAGTGGGTTGTACCATATTGTTCAACTTTTAGCCTGTTTAGTGTATAACCAATCACCAGTGTGACCCACACTTTTTCTCAGTGTGATGCCCATTGATGCATAAAGTCTTTTGTACCCCTTACTCCTTTCTCTCTCTTCTCCAACACACAACCCTTGCCGGCCAGTGGCATCTCTTAGCAACGCCAGCCCTTGTCCCAATGGTGACGCCAACCCCCTGAGAGCCCTGAGTCTCCCTCAAAGTCGCACCATCATCTCCTGGCAACAGTGCAAGCCTTTTACATCTAACACCTCTTGTCCCCTGGCAACAATGTTTATAGTGGTGGTCACAGACGATGGAGCCTGTGTTGGTTCTACAAGCTGTGCGGCCACAGGTGTTGACGGCGCCCCCTTGAGATCAGGAGTGTCATCACAGGTGTGGAGGTTATAGGACTGTGTTGGGGAGGAAGAGTTGTAGATTGAGAAGGTCCCTTTTCCCTGAGTTTGTTCCAACTGAAAGTGTGGGGGCCAATCGTACAATCGTACTCCACCTCCTACCCTGCCAGGCGTCATCCTCCACCAACCCCACGGAAGTCTGTCTCCTAGCAACACTGACTGCGTGCACCCCAGGAGGGATCCGGAAGTCCACATGCTCAAGCGGTGCCGTTCTTGGAGAGCATGTCAAAGCACCCCCTCCAAATCTCTTTCTTTTCTCTTTTTCTCACTCTCTCACTCTCCCTTTCCCTCTCTTTGGTCTACTCCAACTGGCTCCCACGCACAGATTTGGAACGGCTCCTGCACGCAGAGCCTGGGATGAAAATAACAAGGCCACAAAAATCTTCCGCTTTACAGAGTTCTACTCTTTCTGACACTGATCATTTCTCTGTTATGAATAATTGGCTAATGACCTCAAGCAGTTCAGCATTTCTAGGTCCAAAAACCTCAGAATGACCCCACAATGTCTCGATATGGAGGCCTTCTGTCTTGGTTCCAAATGCCCCGAAATGTAGAATTCTTTCTCTCCAAACTATTTTTACCTGTGTATTCTAACACTTTCAGTGCATGCCCATTTAAAATGTCTGCAATGGCTTTGAAGTGTATGTACAGTGAGGAGATCAAGATTTTCTGTTAATGTAACAATTAAAAATTTCTAGTTGTAAATATTTATGGCTTAGCCTCCATCAACAGCCTTTCAGTTGGGTTGGGCATCAGTTGGGCTGGCTATCAGCGTAAACTAGCAAAAACAACCCCAGTCGAACACTACCGACTGGTTCTCCAGAGTCTAGACCAGCTCATTAAAGTTGGCATCGCACTTCTTTCCATTTCCGTAAGTCTGCTAAAGCTCCCCCCATCTTCCCCACCCACTCTCTTTCCCCAGAATTCCCACTGCAGCTCCCCAGTCTCTACTCAGGACTCCGGAGAGTTCTGCTTTCCCACTAGTCAGTGGCGCTCAGTTGGTGAGCTGCTCCAGCCCACCTTCTGCACATCAGAGAACCTCTGTGAAATCCTAATCCCTAGAGCAGGGTAAAACACCGGCCCAGCTTGCCTGACCTCTCCGGTTGCCATGGATACAGTGCACTATAAATAAAGCAGAGTTTTTTTAAGCAGTTTGGCAGGGCTGTGCGGACTGGTGGAGTTCACTCTAAGCCCCCCTCCCGTCCGCTTTCCCACCTCAACTGTTAAATTTCAAAAACTACTATCTGCTTTTGGCGGTTAGTGTTGGTCGAGTCCAAACCTGAGGAAAAGAGAGAAATTGAAAAAGAGAGAGGGAGAACAAAAAGCAAGCTCTTGAACTGGCCCTCATGCACAGACCAAGCCAAGTTGTTTGTGGGTGCCGTTTTTGGGAGCGTTTAAATCTGTCGAGTGTAAACAGACGGAGCTGTCCTAACGGAGGCCTGTTAAAAAAAGGAGGCCCATTTTCTTCAAAGTGGCGGCACAGAGGCGTTGAGAGACGAGGGAGGCTGCGTGTTTGTGCACTGAATCAGGGCTGCGCTGCAGATTTTTGTCTGGCGAGGCGAATCTCGGGAGGCTAGGAAATAATTTGGTCACGGCTGTGGGAGGTTGCTGGGGGTGGGGGGTGGATGACTGTGGGGGGGTGGGGGGTTTTCGACCGTTTCGCCGCGGTGAGAACACGCTTGACACTTCATTCCTTTCCAGTTAATGCGGTGCGGACTGCGGGAATTTAACCCTCTGCCTGCCTGGGCCTGGTGCTGGGCAGAGTCTCAGCTAGTGACCAAGGAGCTCAGACACTGTGTCTACACCTACAACTCAAGTCTGACCACAATAAACCACAACCTGTGGAAAAGCACAAATATTTGTACACACAAAAAGTAAATCAAAACAGAATAGAAATGCATGAAAATGAGGAAAAATATTATGAAGGTCTTTGTTTACAAAATAGAATTAAGTTTAGTACAAAGAATAAGCGTGAATCTAAAATGAATCTGCTATGTTGACAAGAAATGAATCCGTACTGTAAGTCAGTTCATCTTCTGTGGTACTCTACTTTACTCCTGAAACTCAGCATTGTCATACTGTGAACATTTGCTCTTGTGTGATAAGCTTGTGATGTTCTCCAATTTGTAAGTCACTTTGGATAACCAAATCTGTTGCATGATTAAAGGAATCTTCTCTGTATTCTGAAAAAGTCAATATATACCAAACCCTGCTTTTCTCATTCTTAAAAATCTTTTGGGACCTTCTTATCAGCTCTGAAGCACAAGTTTAGCAACCAGTGTCCATGTCCAAACAGCATGTCAATAGACAAACATCCCTGTGACTGCCTGCGTGCTGCCTCTCATGTGATGGAGGCGCGACTGTGCCTGTGGCAAAAACAAACGCTCGCTCGCTCGCTCCACTTTTCCAAACAAACTAACCAACCCTGCCTCTGCTGCAGGTGGACACGCTGGCTCACGTACTGGCCATCAACCCAGATTTTCTGTGGGTGTGTTTTTTGTTTGTGTGTGTGTGTGTGTAGCGGGGGAGCAGGGAGTTAATGCGGCAGGCCTGTGGCGGTCCTCCTGCCCTCAGCCAGATTAATCATGCAGCAGACCCTGTTCTCTCTGCCTGGGGGCCGAGCCATGCCCGCATGCTCTCCCTATCACATGGCCCAGGACTCCTCTCTCCTTTTTTCCTCTCCTCTATGCTCCTTTGGGGTAAAAAGGGGAGGGGAATGCCCATAACGCCATGCTTTGCTTCCTTGCCTCCATTTCCTTTATTATTATTCTTTTTGCCTTCCTCCATCTGTGGCGTTAGGAGATAGAGGCAGAGAGAGAAAAACAGAAGCGTCCGTCTCATTTTCCCTCCATTGCAGCGGCAACAACGGCCCCTTTTATCACTCATCTAAGGGCCCCGTCGGCGGTGGCCGTGCTTTGCGGGTGGGGGGATTGTTTGCCAAGGGCTTCCCACATTCGCCTGGAAACAACTCACCGACGTCTCTGCATGTCGGAGAACAGGCGATGCTATTGTTGCATCTGCTTCTGCAGGACTGGGTGCTGGCTTCCATTTGACCATGTCTTGTCTTGTGGAGTTAGCGATTTGGTATGTATGTGTATGTTGGGCTGATGACACATTAAATGGTGTTGTCACACTAAAAAATTAAGGTTGTGGAGCTCACTGCTACATCTACAAATTTGTAACTTAATATTTAAATTTAGGGCTGTAGTATCCATTACAACCCTACCACCCTAATAATCCTACTAGCATTCGCCCACCTACCTGTCTTTGAGGGTTTTAACCGGTATGCAACCTAATTATAATGTGCCCTTACACCCCAAATAACCCCAACAACTAATAAACTAATAAACAACTAATTATCCATATCAAGTAGAAACAGGAAAACATGCAATTACACATTGAAAAAATACAAAAATGTATACATGCTAATTGACATTCTAAAATACTACATACATACTAATAACATACTAATTATGATTACGCTTATGCTTTAATGACTGTTTAACTTGTTTGTCATAAACATCAAGTGTAATTATGGTTGGAAACCCCCTTTCTTTCAATCACTGTTTTATTGTGATCAACAAGCAGGGGGCAACCGAGAGAACATCTCTTGCTACAGATTACAGCCTCAATATCACACACAGCCAGAAAGCTCTTGATGTACATGCTGTTTACATCTATATGATCTGCAGGCACCATCAGCTCTTTCATGGCTAATGTATTGTGATATATGACAGGAAAACCATCATATATTCTGATTAGATATGCATTAGAGAAGATGTGAAGTACTGAGTTGACGAGTTGACCTCAGATGACTCCTTAAGCGCTTGTCATGAGCACATGTTGAACATAAACACAGTGTGAAGCTTGTCAAGCCACAGAGGAGAAAATTGTTACCAGAGCCTGAAGGGATTTGATCGTTTTATTACAGAGGCAATATTGCACTCTTATCCTGAATGTGTGGATGAGTCTTTCAAGCTTTGAGGCCATACAGAGTAATTATATAAACTCTTCCAGAACACAACACTAAAAACAAATAAGTGCAAGCAAATGTGACAGTGAGAAAACAATATACATGAAGAACTCAAGTGTGACTGCTGCCCAATGACCTGATTACCAAAGATGAACATGATTATAAGAATATAATGAAAGAAGATGGGACTAGATGCATATAGATGACAATTTGAGACAGGTTTACGTTCCTGCTGGAGACCTCCATGTAAATGTCTTTTCAGATGTGAAGAGGAAGGAGACCAGCAGGAAGGAAACCAGCTTTTTCCAACAAAACATGATGCCCTCATACATGCCTTCTTGCTGTATTGAATAAACAACAGTTAACTAGACAGCACAGGACAGATATGAACGACCTAGGTTTGGCATTTCTAGAATTGAGTAAATCAATCTCATACTGGTTATTAAGATTTCATGCGACCCTATTAAACTGACACATGCTTGAAAACATCATGTCAGTGCAGTTTAGTGATACAGTCAGGTCAACGGTATTGCCAATACTGTGCAAAGATGTTTCATTCCTGCTGAAAACATACTCATACCACATAAAAAAAATAGTAATTAAAAAACAAGCAAAAATTTTTTTACCCTGCTGCATTTTTTTTTGTAAAAAAATGCATTTAAGTTCCTGAGAGAGGCTAAGCATCACACCCCTCAATGCTCTTGTTGTGTGTCCTTCAGTGTCCAAAAAAGGGGCTGGGATGCTGTGCAGGGGTTGGTCCCTTGTTGATTACCTGAGGGATGGTGAGGGGCGGAGCCTCAAGTGGCTAGGCTTTTCTGGGATTGGAGGTTTGTTGGCAGGGGGCATGGCTTGAGAGGGTGGTGACTCACCAGACACACTAAAAGTTTTCATGAGCTGGGCGACACGGCCCCGCCCCAAACAGCTTTCTTCTCCTATCTCGGACCCCACGTCCATAGAAAATACCCGTTTAGAGGCGGCGACCACTCGGAAATCTTTACCTGCGAAAGAGAGGGAGAAAGTGATGGGTCAAGGATTTAACTTCAAAACATTTTCACACTCATCCTTTTACACCATGTCTCTGTTCTACCCGTTTCTGTTCACTAAACACTCCTCTAAATACTTCTTAAATCTCTTTTCAATGTCCCTGGCTCTTTCTTCCAGCACTGCAGGCTGCCAGACCGGAGGTCGTCGGCACAGGAAGTAGAGCAGGGACGCAGCTGGGTGTAGTTGGTGTGTGTGTGTGTGTGTGCACGGTTATGGGTGCGTAAGGAGTGTGTGTATGAGTGTGGTTATAGTGTGTGTGTGTGTGTGTGTGTGTGTGTGTGTGTGTAATTGAGAGATGGAGGGATGGAAGGAGGAGAGGAGGGCCGTAGGGATGGCGGTAGAGAGCAGACAGACGCTGCTCAGACACCAGAAGGCTTGAGGAGCTGCTTATTTTTAGCCACGTCCCCAGGGGACACAGATGTGTGAGTACGTTCGCTCTCTTTTGCTCTCTCTTGCAAACACATATACCCCTTCTCCTTTACACACACAGACTATGACACACATTCAACCCCTTGAAAACTCTTTTTCCTAAAAACACACCCTCCCTCACGCACGCTCACACAGCCCGGTCACACATATGTGGTGTCAGTGGAAATGCCCTGGTATTAAATCATGTACCTTCAGCTTTAAACGAACGCTTTTTAATGAAGACACAATGTGAATCTGTCTCTTTTTGTTTTCCTGTCTTTCTCTCCTTGACCTCTAGTGAACTTTTGTGAATCTCATAAAAACATGTCCAGATCACACTCATTGTTTATTAGATCAAGTACAGTAATGACAGTTTTGAGGTAAAAAGGTGCTTAATTGGCATACAAATAATGTAAATGCAAAAAAAAACATAACAGAATATAATATAATTGGCCTTAAAATAAATAAATTTATTTTTTATATTGCCTTTTGCTTTTAGGGTGATTTCATGAGATTCACCCACTCTGTTGCTTACTTCTTAAGTCATACCCTTTCTTCTTTCTTCTCTGTCCTCCTCTCCCTCCCTCTCTCTCTCTCTGTCTCCCTTCCTGGCCCCTGACCTGTGGTTCCTGTGTTAATGTCCTCTCGCCGCACTGCGTGGGCCTGCCACTGATTGTCTCACTGTGTTGTGTGGTCGCCACGGAAACCCTGGATAGGCTCCAGCGACTGAGGCGGACACACATGCGTGCACAGCACTAATGCGCACACACACATACACACTCTCTCACACACACACACACCCAGGGTAACACTCATGATCTAAAGCTGTTTGTTCCACCGCATTTTCCACGCCCCACTAGTAGCCCGTTCTGTGTCCTACAAACCCAATGCATATGTGTTAGCGTGCGTGTCCGTGACTCTGTCTTCACACACGCATTCCCCGCTGTTAGCTGACACCAGCGTAACGACGCCACCGCTCCCCCTCATCACTCGCCGGTGTTTGCCGCTTTTCATCCTCCCGTAACCCCAGCGTTCCACCAGAATTCGACCTCCGGAACCTGAGACTCACAGCACCCCCTCAAAGCTCGACTGAAACCAAACTCTCTGCCCTCAGCTCCGTCCAGGCCGGCCAAAACTGCCCCCGCCAGCTTCATCCATGCAATCACTTGTGACAAAGCCTGCAAGCACCTGATCGCAATGAACTAAATGCCAAACCCGCAGCCTCGCACTGCGTTTCACTTGACAACAAGTCGCAACGAGTCTGCCTAAACTGAAAATGCTGTGCTTGTGCTGTATGTCACTTCAGAACGTTCATTAACCCGAACCAATGAGCTGTGAGCGAAATGTTGGTCATTTTGGTGAATAACTTTGCTTTAACGGAAAGCCATTCCTGTAAAAATGTACTCATTATGTAATTATTATAATATATTAGTATTGCTAAAACTGCTATATATATAACAGATTATTATATACAGAACTTGCAGTGTTGGTGTAAGAGCCAGAACTTATTTAAATGTATGATGAATACGTTACAGCAATAGTTTAGTTTTCATTGTCAACAAATATGGATAATAAAGTTGCTTAAGTTACAGAAATAGGGTATCCGTCAACTGAAAACACATTGTGATGAGAACAACGGACGCTTCATGTGTAAACAGCTTCATTAAGTATAATGGGGGCAATTGTTAGTTTTGATGTCCGCTAATGTCCGTTTACAGAAGCAGTACGGAAAAGAGATTGTAGGATATGTACACGGGATACTTTCTATTTCCAGTGACCATATGCAGATGGAACAGATGAGGGTTGAGCTACCCTGACAGCCCTGTGCCAGAGAAAGTCACGCTATCTCTTTAAAAGCCCCCACCACTGAGAAACTGGAGGGAGGGGGGTGGGGGGGGCAGAAGTGGGGCAGAGGGCAGAATTCCGGAGCGGCACGTCTGTGCACTGAGCCAGGCCGCGGGGGGGTCACGGCTGCCAGGGGGAGGTGGGGAGGGGAGCTGAGCGCTGGGGCTGAGCGGAGCGGAGGCTGGGGGCCCTGTCACTTATCAGCTCCGGCCGAGCGTCGCCCAGGGCCAGAGTCGGGAAGCAGCGCTGGAATGTGTGTCCTTCCCTCTGAAGGTGAAGAGAAGGGACGCACACACACAAGGAGCAAGCAGCTGTGGGAAGCTGTTGCTTTCACGCACACGCCGGGATGAACACACACATTCCGTGACTTACACGCTCTGAACCACACCTACAAAGCTAAACGCTCACACAAATCTAACATGCCCATATGCTCTCTGTTAAACACTTGTATTCACACACACTACACCCATTCTACACCCAGGTGTAGCTATATCAGTTCACACCTGATCGAAATCCAATCAGGGTTGAGAATTTGGGAAACAAAGTGTTATGACATTAAATAAGAAAGTACACTCCAAAGAAATCACATAAATAACCTTGCTATGTTCAATTATTTTGTTTTATAATAACTTAAATATCTTATTCTTTTATTTCTTTTCTTTAAGATATAAATATATAATCACACTACACGTAACCTGAATGGTCATATATGATATTCTAAATCGAACTCTACTCAATTACCTCACCTGGCCCAGGTTATGGTGGGGCGGTGTTATTTACGTGCATTTATAAGCTGCACTTCCCATATATGTCCAGCAGGGAGCACCATCAGAAACTACAGACTTAAACTAGGTGTCATTCCTAATAATAAACACTGGATGGCGCGAGTTCAGCTTTCTGAGTGAGTCATAACATATCTGTTCAGGTGGTTTACAAGACCA
>JAZGTJ010016611.1:0-12562 GCA_036877575.1 Botia almorhae
CTTTCTTCATTGTAACAAAACAAAAGAGTTGTTTTCGTTTCCCCGCGATGCGACCAGAGCTAAAGTTTGGAGGCGCGCTGCTGGGTTGCGGAGTCCTACGAAATCACACAGCAAATTTGTCTGTAAGGAACATTTCGTACCGGGCAGTTTTTTGAATTGGGGACTTGTGGAAACCGGTTTCGCGGATCGTCTTCTTTTGAACAAAGATGCCAGCCCACGAACACCTATTATAAGATTGCATACGATTATAATATGATGCACATGTATTACATTACTTTAAAACGGGACATATAGTGTCTGCGAAACAAAAAGTGTCTACTTTACTTTTGCAGCGTTCATATAGAAGATAAACTTAGAATTGTTAATTAGCTATTATGAAAATATTAAACGCTACCAGTGTGACACTTCTTTCGGTGCTTCATCTGGTTCGTCTTTGCGCTCTTGTGTATGCTCGTGACTGCAAACTGATAAGGCAGTGGACCTGCACTGTCATCATTTTGATCAAAGTGTGGGGATTCTGGTGGGTAGAAGTCCTCCACTTACACACTGCTCTCAGAACCGCTGTAGCTGCTGCTCTCTGCGTCGCTGTCCATCTTGCCAACGTGTGTGTTTACATTGTTGGTGTGCAAATTAGCAGAATTTATTCACTTATTATCACTCCCCCTTTAACACTCTACCCCCACCCATTACCCCCAGTGAACAACGCCCCTTTTCAGAAAGTTTTTCAAACCAGCAATGGCGGTAAATGAGAGTCTCTTAACGCTTATTATGTTTCATGGTTGTTAGCATTATCAGTCACGTAATGTTTATTTGTTTCTTACATTTTAAATGATGCTGCATGATCACACATAAATATAAATACAAATACCAGGAATAAACATTTATAAGTTCAATTTTAACTCACATTTATTTGTATAGCGCTTTTCATATACATCATCTTCTACATGCGCTTACTTCTATATATAGCCTATATGAAACGGAGGCAAAAGCATCTTTCAAACAAAACGTTGTGTTTTTTTTATTTCTTACATTTCATATTTCACTCATCACAGAAGTAATTGTAAATATATACTGTTTATACATAACGGAGGCAAAACAAACCTTTCAAACAATGTGCGGTTATGTTTTATTCCTGTCAATCAATTGCATAGGTAATTATAAAGTTAACTCTATTCCTCTCTTAGTTCGCCAGCGGATAAGCGGATAAGCATTTTTAAATCCAGCAGTCTGTCTCCCGGACAAATCGCAGTGCCAGTGATAACTTGCCACTTAACCTAACATGAACATTATAAACGTTTGCACATATTTAACAATCGGAAAATCTTTCATTTAACAATCTTCTGCATGTAAAAGTTTTATAAATGTTTAGTTTGAAATATACATATTTATATATGTATAAGCTGCAGTGCGCCACTGTGCAATGTCACGCGACAAGCTTTATGCATCTCCATGGTAACTGGAACGTGATTCATTCCAAAATAACGGTCACATTTAAAGAACTCATGCTGGGGGGGACTGTCGCCTGAGAAAAAAACGTGAAAGGGTTAAAGACCCACCTCTTTAATCTATTTTAAGGGATTATTAGGCTGCATTAATTAGATAAACCAGAACAAGAACAGATGTACTGGCTTTCATTCCCCAAGGTCCTGTAGTCAGCTGGATCCAAATTCTGAGACCAGATGGTGGGGGACTGGATGGAAAGACTCTTAAGACAGATCATCAGGATTTGATAGACTTTCTTAGCAAACCTATCGTAATATACATGCCTACTGTTAGGTTAGTTAGTTTCTATATTTTGTTCCCTGGTTAGTCACAGCAGTGTGATATGGCTGCAATTAGTAACATTATGCCTCACTATTTCTGTTTGCACAATTTCTCAGTGCCTGACATATTATCAAATATAATTGGAACCACCAGTTTTTCATCAATATCATTAAAAAAATCATTATAATAAACTCTTTGTATTCAATGTTTGTATTCAAGACAGTTACAAATTGCAGCTTTAACATGCCAGAGGAGAACTGGCCCTCCCGGTCGAGCCTGGCTTCTCCCAAGGTTTTTTCTCCATCTATACATCATTAAAGTTTTGGTTCCTTGCCACTGTCGCCCTGTTGGCTTGCTTGCTGGGAGACTGCTGACGTCTAACTTAGCCTAGGATTTTGTAAATTGTAAACGTCTAATATACTTATTGTATATATTTTATGTATGTATTCTACTTTTGAATGTTGTGTGTAGTTCATGGTACTATTGCAAATCCCTTATACCCCAGTCCCGTTAGATAAAATGCATATCTTGCTTAAATATTTTTGTGGTTTATTGGTTTAGTCAACCCTTTATTCATAAACATACTATAAATTAGTTTTGTCAAAAATATTGATATTTCACAAAATATCGATACTGAAATATATGAAACGGTACCAAATGTCAGGTCAATTGATCCTGACACAGTCAGCGTTATATGTCAGAGCGTGAGTTTTAGATTCCGACTCGTCTTGTTGCAGTTTGGTTCCAGTTTAGAGTCTGAGTCTGAACTCGCGCTCTGGGTGTGCGTTCTGTGTGGAAGCACATGGCTCTGTTGTTTACATCTGCCATGTGCTCTCCGGTCTTGCGTTATCGCCCCGCCTCCTTGTTTCCTTGTCTCTTGTTTCTTTGTTTAAGTTAATGTTGCGCACCTGTTCGTCATTGTTCCTTTTTTGTATTTAATGCCCTTGTGTCTGCTGTCCTGTGCTGGTCTGCTCTCTCTATTCACCCATGCTCATTTTCCCATTCGTTCTGTGCATGTAGTTATCCCGAGTTCCTTCCGCGTTTTTCTGTAATCTTGTCTTCGTTGTGTGATCATGTTTCTCGTGTCTAGAGTTCTGTTAGTCATTCCGTTGGTGTTCTCTGTTGAGTGTTTTTTTGGTTAAGTATATGTTCATGTCTGTTTATATATATATGGTTCTTTTATTTTGCCTATGTTCGTGTTCATTTGTTTATATTATTTTGTTAAATCTGAATTTCCTAGTTCCTCATTTCTGCCCCCTTGTGGGAGGTTTAAGTTGTTTATTTAAGTGAACTCGTGTCGGGAAGATTTGAGTTTATGGAATAAAGCTTTTGTGTTAATCGCTGTTAATCGTTTGGGTTCTGTCTTTGCTTGTGTCGTGACACCAATATTCATTTCCCGAAGTATTGATACAGTAGCTGCGTTTACATGGACCCTAATAATCTGATCATAATAGGCCTAGAAGCAATCAGATTAAAAAAGTCACATGTAAACACATCAATCGGACTGAATTGTCACCGAATGTAAACACTCGGATTAAAAAAAATGTATCTACAAAGCTCTGTGCATGTGCAATGACGTATAAATCGCGTAATGACGTATGGCGCACGACTGTTGTTGTTAGATGGCGACGCAAAACTGTTTTAAATGTTAATTGTGCTTTGAAAAACGTAAAAAGAAGCAATGTCAATAGAGTGGCTGCTAGTATGGTAGGCGGGAAACGTGTATCCGTGTATTGTGCGCATATCAAAAGATCAAATCCGATTCTAAGTGTGTCACGTAAACGCGCACATCAACCTGATTACTTTATACAGAATTCATGTAAACACTGCACTCGGATTGATCAATCTCACTGATTTAAATCAGATTGAAACAAAAAGTGTCCATGTAAACGCAGCTACTCTCTCCCTTCTCTTCAACAGTGATTTGACACACAGCGAGTGACCGCAGTGCTGTCTCGTCTTATTCGCACCGGTTAAATAGCTTTAGTGAGTAAGATGCAAATGTGGAGGCGCGACCGGCTTTGGTTGAGACTTTTTAGATTTGAGACAAATGAACACGGAATGGCAAAATACAAAAGCAAGCCAACATGCAAGCGTTTTTACAAAGCAGTGCTAACAAAAGGTGCTAACAGCACTAAATTAGGAAAACATCTGAAAGACAGCACCCAGACCTATATAAAGAGTTTTGAGAGGTTTTTAACTGCTCTCATTTTAACATTACTTAAATAATAACCAAGATGGCCAAGTATTGTTCGTGATATGAGTGTCTTTCACATGTGATGCACCTTTGCGCATCCGTGTTTACCATAGCGCTCTATTTATCTGCATTGATAAATGAATATATGTGAATGCAAAATTAAAATCTGTTTATTATATACCATATATCATATGTTAATGTATTAATGAACAATGAGCAATACGTTTGTTACAGTATTTTTATTAAACTTATTAAAACTTTTTTTAAACTACAATGGTACATGTTAGCTCTTGTGCCAGTTTTTTCCCCGTGGTATCGAAAATGATATCGAATATTGATATTTTTCAAGGTATCGTATCGAAGTTAGAAATTCCAGTATCGTGACAACATTACTATAAACCTAGTATACCTAATTAGTCTTATACATGTTATACATATTTATTTTTTTATATGTACAGCTGCTTTGAAGCAATGTAACATTGTAAAAAGCACTATATAAATACAATTAAATTGAAAAATCCCATTTCGAAGGCTGCGCCTTACAGAGATTGCATTTGTTGCTGTATGTATTGAAGACATAAACTACATAGCTAACAATTAATTATTATTAATGGAGAGATTTGCACTAATAAACAATATTGTTTAAAGTGTTACCACTTTTAACAGCTAAAATTGTTGTCTTGTTTGTATGTGACACAAAATAGCTGCATCTCATTTCAAAGGCTGCATCCTACGGAAATTGAGGCTGTCTCGTTTCAGAAAAGCAACCATTATAAAATTCCTTGTTAGACTTAATCACTGTCCCACTGTTTCTTTCTTTGAAATGCAATAGTTGCTTTTCTAAAGTGAGGTTGCTATAGAAGTTGAAGTAAAACAACTATTACTGTTGAAATTGAAGTCTATTGAAACAACTATTACAAAAGATGCAAACATTCACTGATGCTCAAGAAGGAAACACAATATATTAAAACTGTATGTAAACTTTTAAACAGGTTATCCAAACAGGATGTCTTCTAATTAACATGTAAATATCATATGTAGCTTTTGAAGGGCATTACTACATAAGAAACAACTTTGAACAAATTAACAATTTTCATGGGGAAATTGGGTATGTAACATTACTTTGAATTTAACTAAAAGTTTTTAGAGGAAACTAATACAAATATACAAATAATACAAATTGCCGGACTTTAAAATCATTTTCCACACTACAATAAGAGAAATAGAAATACATTGTGCACTAAAATCATAATAAATGCAATATTATCTAAAGAGACAGTGTTAGTTAGGAACAATCACCAATCAACAACCGGTTTCTGCAGTTTATCCTGTTCTGGCAATGGGGGTATTGGTGAACCTGGAATTCTGACTACAATAATATAAATATTTTAAATTAAAAAAAAATATATATTTTTTTTCTTATAAATGGGTAGAATGTTAAGATAATGGTCCACCTAAAGTTTAACTTCATTACCATCATGAGTATTAAAGGGTTGGCCCAGATTAATATCATAATAGTCAAGAGGGGCATACAGATTGGGCAGGCATTTAATTAATATATCTGTGATCCACACATAATGCCTGGCAAGGACATTCTGTTGTGTAATTTATCATAATCTATCAATTTGGAAGACAATCAGACCAAAAGTTACAAAGTTATGATGAATTTTTTACAATAGTGGAAAAATGAAATCAACTGCAACAATGAACAATTAAAGAAATTATACTAATATTTTATATTAAATATTAATATTTAATATAATAATTTTAATAGAATAAATTTTAATAAAAATGGCTGAAAAAAGAAATACAGTCACTAGTAATTCAATTTAATGGTTTATCACTTTCAACCAAGAGCTGGTGACAATAAAGGTGACAATAAAAAATAATTGGTCTCAGTATGCCAAAGCATTACAAAGATACAGCCTGAAATACAAAAATGGTTTAGTCCATCGACATGAAAATTCATCACTTCTTGCCGGCATGGTCTGAAGATGATACAATTGAATTTTGGTGGAAATCAGACAAATGGCCTAGGAGGAGTTTTAAAAAGTATGTTTTAAAGAAAATCAAAAAAATTGATAGAAAGTTTGACAGACTATGTCAAAATCAGTATCCATGTTCCCAGCATGACCCAAGAAATCGATTGAAATCAGTTTTATTTCATCATTTTCTTACCATCAAAAGTTCTTGACATTTTTGGCAATTAAAACTTTTGACCACAAGGTGGAGCTGCCCTGAAACCATCAGGTTGAGTATCATCAGGGCATGGTGCTAAAAACACAGAAAAAGTTTTGTAACGATGCGGCAATTCATTTTGTAAAATATAGCATTTTATGACAAAATTTAAAATGGGTGACACCAAAAATGGCTGATATTGAAAAATTGGGTACCGTTCAACTCAACATGCTGCACTGAATCTAAAAAGACTAGTTTTGTGATTTTTGGCCAAACTGTTTAGTAATTATAAACAAAAGTAGCCATTTTTCACTAGGCGACACTGTGGCAAAAATGTGCGGGTACCCTCAGTTCATGTTTGTCATAACACACACCAAGTTTGCTCAGAATACGCTAAAGCCTTGTGGAGATACAGCCTCAAGTCTATTTTGGCACACTCTTTTTCAAATTTGTTCGCAAGTTATTCAAGTTTGGTTAAACAAAGTAATTTTAATTAACTTTTTGTTGGCATGGTCTGAAGATGATCTGGATCAATTTCCATAAAAATTGGACAACCGCTGTAAGAGGAGTTAAAAAACAAATTCAAAATGGCAGGGAATTTTGAATTTTGTTTCTAGCCCTTACGGTTCAAAAGTTATTAGCACAAATGTAAGTGAAACTTTAAACATTTGGTGGCACTAGAGGGATCGAGTTAGGGACTCCAAAATTGGTGTGGTGAACTGTTAGACTGTCCTTTATCAGTGTGCCAAATTTTACTTTTTATCATACAGTTCTATGGGTTGCCATAGACTGCCATAGAGCAAAAGAAGAAGAAATATACCTGCAAGCAGCAATCATGGGGCCAAGCACAAAGAAGGCACAATAAGTCAAGCATGCATGGCTGTCTGTCAAACAGATTAAGAATATTTTATGTAAAATGGCTGAAAAATCATAATCAAACATAAACCATATAATAATTCTATAACTTCTATAACAGAGGTGTCATTAAATGCTGTGTACCAAAATTCATGCAAATCAGCCAAATGCCCTAGAAGGTGTTTAAAAAAGTAGATTTTTCAGAACATTCAAAATGGCGGGAAAATTTTATGAAGGAAAATTACGTCATAGAAGTTTGTTTCTAGCCCTACAGTTTAAAAGTTATTAGCACAAACCTAATTTAAACTTTAGACAGTTGGTGGTGCTAGAGGGATTGAGTTGGGACTTCAAAATTGGTGTGGTTAATGTACAGACTGTCCTCTATCAGTGTGCCAAAAAACCTTGTACCATATGGTTCTATGGACTGCCATAGACTGAAGAGCAAAAGAAGAAAAAGAAGAATGCCAACAGACAGGGGCGCCGCTAAGGGGGGGAAAGTTAGGACAATTCTAAGGGCCCACGCCCTTTAGGGGCCCCAGAGATCTGCTTTATTAGTAATAACACTACTAGGGGGGGGCCCAACCTCATATTTTGTCATAGGGCCCAAAATTGCGAGCGGCGCCCCTGCCAACAGATACAATAGCTGCCTATGCACCTTTGGTGCTTGGCCCCAATAATAATAAGAAGAATGGCAATGGATACAATAGGTGCCTTCGCACCAAATGGTGTTCATGTCCTCGGGCAGACTTTGGCAACGGCCCTATGAGGTCCATCCCGATATGCTCGAAGGGTACCTCGATGATGGGAAGGGGAATAAGCGGACTGGGTGGAGGCATCCTGGGCGCCCTGATCTGGCAGGTCGGGCAGGCCTGGCAGAATCCCTTCACGTCGGTCCCTTCAGGCCCGGCCAGTGGAAGCGGTCGCGAATCCGCTGTACGGTGTTGGCCGCCCCCAGGTGACCTGCCATGGGGTGCGAATGGGCCAACTCCAATATGATCTCCATCTTCGTCCGCGATGCGACGAGTAGCTCCTTTTCCTCCCCCCTCCGCTGGGCGACGTAGTACAACAGGCCTTTTCGGATGATGAAGTGCGGGAGAGGATGGGGCCGGGGGAGGACGTCCTTCCCGTCGACGGACCGCACCTGGGCCCAGCAGTGCTTGAGGCGGTCGTCCTCCTTCTGTTCTTTGGCAAAGGAGCCTCCCTCCGTGGCCTGTTGATAAACATCAAGAAAAGGGTTATGAGAGGGAGAGGGAGACTCACCATCTCTCCCGCTATCCGAAGCCAGCCGCGCCGGCTGGGGTCGTGGTCCGCGTGGCCATCTGCGGCGTTGACGGTTCCCTCGAGGTCGAATCCTGGCCAGTCCCGGCCCAGTATCACCGGGACCGGCAGATCCTCCAACAGCCCTGCCTCGACTGCCCAGGCGCCGTGGGCGGTGGCGATGGTCACGCGGCGGACGGGGACCCTGCGCAATGCGGGTCAGGTCGGCGGCCTGGGCACAAGCTGGCACCCGGCCGTGGTATTCCCACTCGTGAAATTGCTGAGCCGCACAGATAGCAAAGAGGCCTAGTCGGGCGAGGATCTCCCGTCGCACCTCTGTATAGTCGTCGGCGGCCCCGGGCGGTAGCAAGAAGTATGCCCGCTGTGCCTCGCCTGTGAGCAGGGGTGCCAGCAGCAGCGCCCAGTCTTCGTGAGGCCACCCCTCACGAGTCGCGGTGGTCTCAAAGACCCGCAAGTACGCCTCCACATGATCGTCTGTCGACATCTTGGGCAGCAGACGAGTGGCTTGCACGCGGGGGTCGGGCAGCGGGGCATGGCGGCCGGCGAAACTTCACCCGAGGTTCGGTCACTCGCTGCTCTCTGCCAGACAGGGATAGAAAAACACACATTAGTTCCTTCACTAACTTTTCCAGCATCACTTCTCGCGAGGGCAAGAGCTGGCGGCATTATACGGCCGCGTGGTGATGCGGACCAGCTGTGCCCGGGCCGCCGATGATGAGCTGGTGCAGGTGCGGCGCCTCGGTTGCCAGGGCGACGCTGATCAGCCCGGAGAGACTTGTCACAATATATATATATATACACACACACACACATAGTGAGAATTATTTTTTGATCCCCTGATTTTGTACATTGCCCAGTGACAAAGAACTGATCAGTCAATAATTTTAATGGTAGGTTTATTTTAACAGTGAAAGACAGAATATCAACAACAAATCCAGAAAAACACATTTTAAAAAAGTTATAAATTGATTTGCATTTTAATGAGTGGAAAAATGTTATTTGATATTTGATCCCCTAGCAATCGGCAATATTTCTGGCTCCTAGGTGTCTTTTTTACAGGTTGTTACCTGTATAAAAGGCACCTGTCCCTTCACCATGGCCAAGACCAAAGAGCTGTCCAAGGATGTCAGGGACAAGATTGTAGACTTACACAAGGCTGGGATGGGCTACAAAACAATTGCCAAGCAACAGCTCGTGCGATTATTCACAAATAGAAGAAACACAAAATAATTGTCAATCTCCCTCAGTCTGGGGCTCCATGCAAGACCATTTTTATGATCATGAGAACCATGAGGAATCAGCCCAGAACTATATGGGGGTGATCTTGTCAATGATCTTAAGGCAGCTGGGACCATAGTCACCAAGAAAACAGTTAGTAAGACACTATGCCGTGAAGGACTTAAATCATGCAGTGCCTGCAAAGTTCCCCTACTCAAGAAAGCACATGTACAGGCCCATATGAAGTTTGCCAGTGAACATCTAAATGATTCAGAGGAGAACAGGGTGAAAGTGTTGTGGTCAGACTAAAATTGAGCTCTTTGCCATCAACTCGCCATGTTTTGAGAAAGAGGAATGCTGCCTATGACCATCATCAAACACGGAGGTGGAAACATGGGACCATGTACCATCACACCTTAGGTGAGAACCTTCTTCCCTCATTGAAAATGGGTTGTGGATGGATATTCCAGCATGACAATAACCCAAAACATATGGCCAAGGCAACAAATGAGTGCCTCAAGAAACAGCACATTAAGGTCCTGGAGTCAAACGTCAGCTCTGAAACCTTAATGACTTGGAAAGGATCTGCAAAGAGGAGAGGGACAAAATCCCTCCTAAGATGTGTGCAAACCTGCTGGCCAACTACAAGAAACGATTGACCTCTAGGATTGCCAACAAGGGTTTTGTCACCAAGTACTAAGTCATATTTTGCAAAGTGGTTAAATACTTATTTATTAAAATGCAAATCAATTTATAACTTTTTAAAATGTGTTTTTTCTGGATTTGTTTGTTGTTATTCTGTCTGTCACTGTTAAAATAAACCTACCATTAAAACTATAGACTGATCATTTCTTTGTCAGTGGGCAATTGTAGAAAATCAGCAGGGGAGTACTTTTCTAGTGGACAGACAGGGGTACTACATGTGACATTTCACCATAATTCATCAATGTTTTCTCCAAAGGCTGTAGTAGGTGCAAAACTGTAATGATAAACTGGTATCCATCTGCGGCACAGTTTAATATCAAGGTCAGCAGACAAGGTAAACAACGGTCAAGACAAAATTGTAACCAAAAACACAGGTGTGGGTCAGGGCAGGTAGGGCAGGAAACCCAATATGCACTTAAAAGGGGTCAATCCAGTAGATGGTTTCACCAAAACGTTCTGTGCGTACTCGGCCCATATTAAATATTTGCTCCACTCCACTTGATGATTTTGGCAGTACGATCTGAAAAAGTGAGTGACTTCTTGATTTAATAGCTCAGTTTGTCCATTAGACTGGGGGTGATAACCACAGGTAAGACTGACGTTTACTCCTAGATCTTTGAAGAAAGCAGACCAGACTCTTGAAGTGAGGGCCTTTGCCAGAAACAATGTCCTCGGGAAGACGGTAGAATCGGAATACATTATTGCAAAGCATCTTAGCAGTTTCAAATGAGGCAGGAAGCTTGGGTAGAGGGATGAGACGACAGGCATTGGAGAATCTATCAATTATAGTAAGTGTTACCTTGTGAACTGGGGAGGTAAGTAATAAGGTCTATCGTGATGTGCCACCAAGGCCATTGGGGTGTTGGCAGAGGTTGAAGAAGACTGGCTGGGAGCAGTCTTGGGGTCTTGGAACTCTGGCAGACAGTGCACTGGTGAATGTATTTGATCGTATCTGGAGACAGGGAAGGCCACCAGTAGCGTTTCCTAAGAAGTTCAATCGTGGCAGTAATCCCAGGGTGACCAGAACTGGGAGAGTCGTGGACTAAGGCTAAAAGGCATCTATGGAAAGATTCTATGGAGGATTAAAACTGGTGCCACTAGTGGTGTGTCAGGAATAATGGGCGACTAGGGAGGGTGGGGAGTTCATCAGATTGCTAAGAGAGTGAGTCAGCCTTAGTGTTCTTAGAACCGGGGCGATATGTCACTGAGAATTTAAATCTTGTGAAAAACAAAGCCCATCTAGCTTAACGAGAATTAAGTGTTTTGGCCGAGTGAAGGTATTCAAGATTCTTATGATTGGTTAAAATAGTGAACGGATGGGTGGCTCCCTCAAGCCAGTGCCTCCATTTCCCCAAGGCTAACTTTATAGCTAGTAATTCTCGGTTCCCCACATCATTGTTGCGTTCGGTGGGGCATAATTTGCGGGTAAAAAGGCGCAAGGATGTAATTTAGGGAGGTCACCGTGACGTTGAGATAGAATGGCGCCCACCCCTGTGTTAGAGGCATCAACCTCAACTACGAAGGGAAATTCAGGATCAGGGTGTTTTAAAATGGGGGCCAAATTGAATCGTTTTTTTAAGTCTTGAAAGGCTACTTCGGCTTGGGGGGACCAGCATCGCCGCAATAAAGCCACAGATGGTGTTGAATGCGTTGATGATGTTCTTCCTGGGAATGGTGTGTGTAGCCCAGTTGCATGGGCTCCATCAACTGAGCCCCTCCGGCTGGCCAAACATGAGTCGTGGTAAAAGGCCTGCGGGATCAAATAAGGTTATCCATCTGTATTGACAGTTCAATGAATTCAGTGACGTTTCTGCCCTCGTCCCAGCAAGCGAGTTCTGACTGCAGTTCTGGTGATAAGCCTCTGCGAAAAAGCATATCCTTATCCCAATTCGTTTGTGTGGCTAACGTGCGAAACAACAGAGCGTATTCTGAGGCTGTGAGTTTCCCCTGAGTAAGAGTGAGAAGTTGTTCTCCTGGACTCTTACCTCCAGCTGGGTGTTCGAACACCTTGCAGAAACGTTGCAAAAATATGTCAAACACAGACCCATCCAGCCTCCACACCACCGTGGCCCAATATAACGCCTTTCCAGTCAGCAGGGAACACACAAATGCAATTCTACTACCATCGGTAGGATACAAAGCAGGTTGTTGATTAACGAATAAAAGAGCATTGAAGCAGGAGCCCCTTACATTTTGTTTGTGAACCATCAAACTTTTCCAGGAAGGCTAGGTGGGTGGAGTGACGACGGTGTGCTAGTGGAAAATTCAATTCAATTCAATTCAATTCAGTTTTATTTGTATAGCGCTTTTCACAAAAGGACATTGTTACAAAGCAGCTTTACATGTATGATAAATGTACACAGAACA
>JAZGTJ010016612.1:0-12562 GCA_036877575.1 Botia almorhae
CAGCTAATCAAGGTCTTCAGGATCGCTAGAAACTTCCAGGCAGGTGTGCTGGAGCTGGTTGGAGCTAAACTCTGCAGGACACTGGCCCTCCAGGAGCTGAGTTTGACAACCCTGCTCTAGAACGTAGTCGTCCGATTCAGATCTTCAACAATTTACAGATCTACAATGATAAAGCCAGAACCCTCTGAATAAAATATCATTCTTGTTTTGAGAATTACAGTTTTAGTTACATAAGAAATCCCTCAAAGATGTTAGTCGAATGCTAGAACAGATGAATTTGGTGCAAAACGCTAAATAAATAACAACACTATGAATAGTTTAATTCTTCTACTTAATTCTTCCCTCCCACCACAATTTTGGTCTTAAAGTTGGTAAGGAACAGCTGAGAGATGGCACATCTGATGACATCACTGCCAGAAGAGCACAGCACACAGCTTTAAACTAATTCCAAATAATATAAGTTGAGAGAAGCATGACAAATATAAAAATGGAGGCTGAGGAAAAGAGATAAAGGACAGTGGAAGTACTGACAGTACACAAGAACAGTTGTATCCCTCTAGATTTCTGGTCCTGGCCACCTTTCATATGGACGATGCAGGAACACAGCTGTTGCTCTCTTTATTTCCCATGGTGCATCTGATTTTAATGAAAGCTCTAATTGGCTAACAGCAAACGTAGCGCACAGTCGTGCTTCTGGCCAGCCTGAAATCCCAGAGGCTCCGCGAGAGACATTAAAGTAAAGAACCGTTGGTCTCTTTAACTTCTCAGATGTTCAAACAAAAGGCTTTCTCTCCAGAACGGTAAACCTGTACAGAAATGAATGAGACATTTGTAAAATATAGAAAAAATAAAATCAGTGAGTGAATCCTACATGAAATGAAACTGACACTTTTTGAAAAGTTACAGAGATCTCAACAGGTTTACAAACCGTGCTCAGATTTGCCAAGAAAAGTCTGCAATTAAAAGTCAGACTTCAATATGAAAATCTTTTCATATTGAGTCTTCCAAAACGATATTTTCTCAACTCTGATGTCCTCAATAATGTAATAGACGAAAAATCTAGTTATTTAAATGAAATATAACTGAGAATTCTCTCTAACTCTCTATGTCTCTAGAGCTATTATACAGCAATACAATTTTTGTCTGGCTTTCAGAATTGAAATTAAATTACTTTTTCCATTGATACTGACAGCCTCTGTTTTTCTGTTGAATTACCCCAAATTATCTTATTTGCGAAAGCATTTTTGTTTTGTTCTGTTTACCGAAACTGGAAATGAGCTCAAATCTTTCGTTTGTTTTAGGCGTCGGATTGTTAAACATTGAACTTCTCTTGCTCTTTCTGAAACTCAATATCACATTGAATCTCAATTATATCAAAATTTCATCAGTGTGTTGAACAATAGAAGCTGGAAAACAATGTTAGATGCAGCTGTGGTGCTCATTCTGTCTGGAGTTGACAGGAAATGAAAAAACAAGTATTCAAGCACAAGCATTGATGTAATCTCACGTAACGCTGTTTGACTGAAGTGAGCTCTTATCACAGCTGCCCTTCAACACTCCATCAGACAATTGTCTGTATTATCTCATGCTGACAGACACACACGCACACACACACGTTTCAAATCATCACACTCACAATGTAACACAAACCTCCAGAAAGCAGTGTGGCTGCTGCTGCCATTTTTAGACCGTTTAGACGATGCACATTTCACCCATGGCATGTTTTCATGGCTGCACTCCTCACTGCTCTGCTCCTGCCAACCCTGCAGTCTGGACTCGAACTGAAAAGTGAAGAAGTGACATGAAACGCTCTCATGTTGACCCTGGAAACAGGGAACATTCTCAAAACACTGGCTTATGTTCTCCGAACGTCCTCTTAAAGTTATTACAAAGGTTCTTGCAGAAATGTTAGTAGAACGTTTTTAAGTATATATCATATCCAAATTCTTCTTCTTCTTCTGTAGCGTTCTAAAAACGTTACAGAATTTTAAAATTTGAACAACGTTCCAATCAATAACATTAATACAGCACTTAAAAAAAAGACTTGAACACTCCTAAACTTAAAAAAATGACAATTTTATTGTTTATTGTTACCTAATGAAAACGGTAGGGAAACATTATTACAACCTAAAACCGTTAGCTAGGGGATCGTTCACTCTGAAGCTTAACGTGAGTGTGTTGAGCAGAATGAATATAAAACTTCTGTAGCTAACGTTGTTCTCCACACACCTACTCACCCTGTTGAGAAGCGCTCGTCCTTCTCCTCTCAGCACATTCATCACACTCTTGAACGTGATAACACCAGACTGAACGACTCAGACCTCAGGAAACATGATGTGTTAACTTGTTCCACATGCGTTTCTGTTAGCTCATATCTCCACCGGGATTCCACGTGTTGGCCGCCAATCCTCCTCCTCCTCAGCAGTAATCGCTGTGCTGTGATGGCTCTGGAGGGATTTCTCACGCGCGTCATTCTTTAGAGTTGTTGGAAGTTCTCCGGTCTCACATACAGTAAAGAAAGGTTACACATGAGATGGACCCAACATCTGAATTGTTTTCCTGGATAGAAAAGTTTGACCCTGGTCTTCTGCTTCTCAGATTTTTCTCACATGCGAGTTTTGGAGAAGATCTTCATAATGTCACAAACTGTTTTCAGATTTGGCGAGATAAAGTCTCCAATCGAAAGTGGCTTCAGTTTGTCTTGTTTGTGTCTCGTTTTATTTTTTCTAAAGTTTTTTTGATCGTTTCATTCAAACACATTCTCACGGAACAACTCGAGGGTTCTCAGACCTCACAGATGAATCTAAGCTCAGGACAGACAAAAATCTAAAGGTTATGAGCTATATGCTGATAAAATGCTTTTATACAGTAGGTCAAGGTGGAGAGATAGTTCTGGGTTTGATGCCTTAAGAAGCCAGAATGTGGATCCTTTGTTTCCCAATCATTCATCGGACTTCTTGCAAACATGCCAGCGTTCTCTTTCATCTCCTGTGATTCATGTTCTGACAGATGTGCTACTGTAAAGCCTGCACAAGATACGGTATCAGTTCACCATGGATCAGAGACAGGAAACAGGACATGTGTCCTCTGAAGAGCTACAAGTCTGCTAAGCGCTAGAAACAAGGGACTGTGAGAGACGCAGCTGAAAATTTTAGATTATAAGAACGCTTCTTAACGTTTCTTAACGTAAGTAAAAATGTTAAAAACTTGAACTTGAAAGTTCTAAGAACATCAAAACACATCAAATCATCCAGTTTGTAACTGCTGTATTAACATTACTGCTTGGTTATAAGAACGTTATGCAAACTTTTTAATTCTGTACCATTTTTAAAAGGCTCCACTAACAACTTAGCATTATATTTCTGATATATATAATATATAATCTTACAAAAGCTCTACTAATATTACTGCAGGAATGTTTTTCATAACTTTGAGAGAGCTTTTCCAGAATGTTAGGCAACGTTCTAAGAATGTTTCCTGTTAGCTGGGGAGGGGGGCAGGTTTAATACCACTGGCTCAGGTATCAGTACAGCTGTTGGGTTGTTTCAATAATAATGACTGATGAATGAATTCAATCAACATGCAAGCCGGTATAAGTTGTGATTCTTTACTATTGAGTGACACTCAAGGTTAGTGAAGGACTAGACATTTGTTACACTTCAAGACTTTTCAGCAGGTTGTAACTGATGTCTCTTATTCCAGTGTGATGTTAGGACCGTGATCTGTGTCATGCTGTGACCGACTCTGTGGAGGGATTCCAGCTGTTTACACTCTGTTGACCTCCAGACATGCACTGAGGGGTGTAGACTACAAAGAATTTCGTTTCCTTCTGTCATGTGAGCCCACAAAGATCACTTATGAGATCTTCTTACACTGTATGTTGGATCTTTGCTACTTCAAGAGAACGCTGAAGAGAACCGCATAGTCCGGGCCGTACTATGTCAAAAAGTTATATTTTGCAAACAAAAACGATTTGACTTTTTGGTAGGGCAAATTTTTTTTTTACTTTTATTGGCGGTCAATGTTGAATTATTGTCACAGTTGACATAATTCGCTATAACCTCACAATAAAAATAAAAACTAAGAATAAATATGCCCAAACACAATTTAAAAATAAGACTCATCGATTCGCAGCGAGTGTAAGACAAATGTCTTGTAGGCGTGCCAAAGGCAAGACATTTGTCTTACACTCGCTGCGAATAGATGAAAATAAGAAACTGCTTCTTCTAAAATAAGAGGCACGGCTTCTAAAATAAGAAACCGTTGCTGACAAAAGGTCTCCGCATGATGTCTGCAGCCGCCTCTGTCATGGTGATTAAAGAGGAAAGAGGATGAAGGGCAGAAGATAAGAGCATGTGCTTCTGGATCATCAGTAATAGATGATCACAGCTGCGTGACACACTGCGCTAATATCAGCAGCTCAGACGATGAAGAGTCATCTCCCTGACTGAGCAGCATTTCTGTTTAACGTGTGGAATTACAGCTTCGAGAGAAAGAGACCATAGAGGAAAAAAAGTCACAAAAAAATAAACATCAGATACAAATTCTGACAATTGAGACATGATGATATAAACAGTGTACACTGTAAACGTATAACTGTTGACTTCAGCTGCTGCCAGACAGCAGTACAGAAGTAACATTTGCCATTGCATTCACTGATACAATTGTGTTACACGGTAACAGCAGTTTCCATCCACATCCACCACGTCAACGCAGATTTGTTTGAGCTCGCCACATGATTCATCCAAACAATCAGAGCTGGCACAGATCACGTCCATTTTGTTATTTGTTTGTGAGAATCTCCCGGGAAGAGTTCAGAACTTTTCTGTTTGAAATACATAAAAACCTCCTCATCAGAGTTCAGCAGGATATCTGTGTAAAAAACACACCTGCAGGGATTACTGTCAGATTACTTCATGATCAACAGCCTGTTCTGTCCTCACTATCCACCTGTGGTGCTGAGTTAAAGAGGACTTAACTAGTTGTTCCATGTTTAAAGACCTGAAACCTCACAGCTGTGAGTGTTTGATGTGATGCGTCAAGGTTCTTACTGTAATGATGTCAGAATAATGACATTTTTTTACCTCTGCGATGTTAGGTTGTAGAAACATTTCCTTAACATTTCCATTAAGTGACAAAAAGAACATTACAATGTTACTTTGAAAGTTCTAATAACGTTTAAACCATCCAGTTCAAACTTTTTTTTTTCTTTAACATTTTTAAAACATTCCACTAGCATCTTAAAGACAACATTTTTGATATATGTATAATATTAAGAAACGTTCTACAAACCGCATAAGCTTTTTGATAACTTTGAAAAAACCTTAAGAGAACATTAGCCAATGTTCTGAGAACGTTCCTTGTTGGCTGGGAAAACGTCATCACTGAAACCTTATGCTGTTACGAAGACATGAAGACATTGAGCTTTACCTCTTTCGTGTTAGTTTCACTGGTGTACACTAATAAAAGGCTCTTCAAGTGGTTTAATTTAAAATATTCTTTTGTTTGTTTTCTCTGAGGCAGATTTGCTTATACTGCATGAGACGCTAATATAATAATGTTTGGCTCTAAAAAGAACAGTCAATAATGAATACGTACATGCAAATACAGAACTGCGTGGTCCACACAGCATGTCTCTGGAGTACGTTCTTTTACAGCACTGTGCATAATGAATGGGCTTGTGTTCTTTGTAACCCAGCATTTTTGCCAGGTCATCTTTCCTTACGTTCCCATGCACAGTAATGCTAAACAAACACACTGTCCATAAACAAATTCAGTGTGTTGTTACTTTTTATTTCTGTAAGTTTTCGTCCCAGATTTTGGGCACATAATGATTTGAGAAACGGGCATTTTCTTGGCCTTCTGGTGGACTCAGTACAATTGGCAAACAGCTCGATACACACCAGACATGATGAAAAAACACACAACTTAATTATTCGCTGACATTTCCTCAGATTTAGTATCTTTCATATTTACAGCAGACTGAACTAATTTAGCTCAAGCAGCATTTGAAGATACATTATCCAGGCTAAAAGAGAACGTTCTCAGCAAGTTGGCCAACATTCTCTAAAAGTTCTCTTAAGGATATCAGAACCCTTGCTGTAATATAGTTTGAACATAATGTTTGAATGTTCCAAAAGCAAATCACAGTAATACAATGTCAATGTTGACTTTTTGGAAACGTTGGGGAAACATTCTTACAGCCTAACATTGTTAGCTGGTATCTCTCCTAGCTTGTGGGACAGTGGTGAATGGTTAACTGGTAACTCCGTTCTCATGAAGGGAACATTCCAAGACTAATACAATAATATCCGGTTTCTATTGACGGAATAGAATGTGGGGTGGTAAGTGAACAGTGGTCTTGGTGATTGAAGTATATGGGACTGGAATTCTATGGTGGTACTGGTTTGGAAATATTCCACAGGTACCGAGATGCTCCAGTACACTGCGGAAGAATGTAATTCTGTTTATGCAACATGATACATATTATACGTCTGGCTGTAAGGAACATTCAGAGAAAAATATATTTGTATTTACTAAAATAAACGTGGACTGTGGCAAGATTTAACACGTTAATTTTCACTCACCAATACAATGACATTTTGGGTCATGGAAATCCCAGCAGGAATTAAGTATTAAGGAATTAAGCCTGCTTCTCACCAAGCCTGCTTCTCACCAAGCCTGCTTCTCACCAAGCTGGCAGACTGCTTCAGACGAGCAGCCTCACTGTAAAACAAAAGGAATGGATTACAACTAATAATGACTTCCTGGCTAATGGGGAATGTTCCCATAATTTTGCTAATGTTCTTTCAAAGTTATCAAAAACATTTTGGCAGTAACATTAGTAGGACACTTTAAACTTATATGGCAATATTCATAAATATTAAAAACATTCTTAAGTTGTTAGTGGAATGTTTTAAAAACGTTACAGAATTTAAAAAATGTTTTAACAACGCTTTTATAACCAAGCTACGCTAATACGTTTCATATACGTCTAAATGCATGTTTTGAATGTTCCTTTAGCTTTCAAATGAACATTTTAATGTTTTTGATACTTAAAAAAACGTTAGGGAAATGGTTTTATAACCTAACATTGTTAGCTGGGGACTGTGCTTTGTGTCGCTGTCCAGTCTAACAGGCCCGAGTGATGAATGGCCCGGTCGGGTCCAGAACAACACATTAGCATTATTGACCAGCTCCTAATGATAAAGAGCCTTCATCCGTCATCCGTTCTGGTCATCCGTCATCCGTTCTGGTCTTGTTTAAACGTGCTGGTTGTATTCACAACTTTGAATAAGCTGCAGAGAGGAAGCGTGCATGATGGCTTTTTAATTTCGTCAGGAATGTTTTGCCTCTCAGTTTGCCGTGACTTTAAATAGCAAATAAGTAGATTTGATTAGCGAACAACAATGAGAGAAATACATTGTTACAGTTCTCTGAAGGCACGAGACACTGATGATTTTGACACTGAGCGGAATCTGGCACAATCAAAAGCAACGAATTTTCACTCTCAGTGGAGAGACGTCTTTACTTCAGGGGACATTTGGAAGACTGTGGAGCTCATAAGGCCCCGATGATGTCACTTCCTCCCCATACAGCTACTCCAGCTCCTCCTTGTGACCCTGTTACTATAAATAGGACGTCAGATATTGATATGAGGAGCTCCTTCATGACATGGTTTTCACCCAGTGACCTGTTTTGCCAACAGATCACTTTGACTCGATCACACGAAAAGCCCGGACCGGAACTGTATGATTGCCAATGGCACAACTGAGAGTTTCTGAACAATACCAGGAAACATTCTCACAATGTTAGCTAACATTCTCTAAAAGTTCTTTCAAAGGTATCAAAAAATGTTCTTGCAGTAACGTTAGTAGAACTTTTTTTAACGTTATATATTTTATATATATCAAAAATGTTATTCTTAATACAGAATTAAATAAGACTTTTTGAATGACGTTCTTATTACCAAGCAATTGCACTAAAACATTGTCCATTGTTACTTGATGCAAACATTAAGGAAACATTCTTAAAATTGTTAGCTGGGTGGACATGCCTTCTGTATGTAGTAATGGTTGTTTATCCACCACTAATCCCACTAATGAATACATTGTGGTCCCATGACAACATGTTCTCAGATCTCTCCTCTATCGTGCTGTTGTGAAAGTTTCAAGTTTAACTTTTGTTTGGCAGCGTATCAGGTGGTGTCTTAAGTATTCAAAGAGATTATTTGCTTGCTACACTACAAAAGACTACAGTAAGACTGTACAGTAAGACTACAGGAATGTGTGTGAACATGAACAATGTTTCATCAGTTGAAAGGCCCATAGGAAAATCACAAAACTCACAAATAATGAAATGTCACTTATAGATGTTTGCATTTAATTTATATGTACTTTATTATTTAAAAAAAGTTCTTGTCAAGAACTTTAAGAAAACTTCCAGTCATTCGAATTCAATTCAACTTCCTGTGGAATCTGGCCAATTCAAATCAACCCTTTGCACGACAATTCTTCAATTCTGAATTATGTCCAACACTACTGGCAATGCAGATACAGTGTAAGAGTCTTTTCTCACCTGCAAGATCTCAGTTGCTCTGACTCGCACCCGTTCCATCAGCGAAGTATTCAATTCACCAGAAATACAGACTGCTGATGCTACAGGACGAGAGGTAACCACTGACCCGGCAACTAGTTGATTAAAATTAGCAATCACGCAAGCTTAGACGTTTTCCAACATCTTTCAACGAGATCTCAAACACACTGCCAATAAAATTGTTTTGCCTTGGCAGTTTTTCCCGGAAAAATGAAAGAAAAAAACAGGAATTAACATTTAAAGTCCTTTGAAGTCCTATATACACACAAGCACAGGCACAGGTTGGTCGCTAAGTTTTGTAAATGTGTTCTTTTGTAAATTAAACTGTTGGCACACTGAATACTCCTGGATGAGCAGGGGAGCACTTGTCAGAAAAATTTAGAGGAAAATGAGAAAATGTTTCTGAAACCTAATGTTTTGATTTCTTTCTTGCCTGATCAGTGTAATCCACAATTGCATGGCTTATGGTTTGGCATCCAGTCGCGCATCATGTCCAGACAATGACCTCTTTCCTGTTAACAGACATGCAGCTCCAATCCAACCTTCATCTAGAACTGTATCTCACTCTCAGCGCTGGCCGCAGTCGGGCTATTGTGGGTTCTGCTTGCCAGTTGATACTCTGGTTCTGTTGATACAGAGTGCGTGCTGAAAACAGTGGCCTGAAAGTTGCTCTGATCAGCAGGTATTTGACCCTTTGGGAAGTCCAAGATGATTCAAGTTCTCTGAAAATTGACTCAGTTAGAATGTTGAGCTAAAAACACAGAGCGCCTTCAATGGAAGGCGCCTCCTTAATTGTTGCCGTTCAGGTTGGTGTCACAGGACCTTAAATGGCAGGTTTGGCCAAACGGAGACTGTGGATGTTGTCACAGACTGTAAAGCATGATGGAGGCCTCAGTGTTTATATGTTTCTCAAGCGTACATAGATCTCATAGCTGGGATGAAATGATCCACCTTAAACTTAATTCCATCACACTGTTCACTGGTGCAGTGTGCTGAAAGCCTCCATTTGTGCGTTTTTGCCTCATTTTTTTCACTTTACTGGCTAGCTGCCTTATACCCACCTGGGAACAATCTCAGAATGCTGGTTAACGTTCTCAAAACGTTCTATCAAAGTTATCAAAAATGTTCCTGCAGTAACGTTAGTACAATGTTAGCAGAGAACATTAAAAATATCATGAATATCAAAAATGGTATTCTTAAGTAGGTAGTGGAACATATTAAAAACAATAAAGAATTAAAAAACGTTTGAATAATGTTCTTATAACCAAGCAGTAATGTTAATACAAATCTGAAAAATTGGACGCTTTGAACGTTCCTAGAACTTTCAAAATAACATTTTTATTATTTTGGTTACTAAATGGAAACGTTCTTATAACCTTAAATTGTTCACTGGATAAGTGGAAAATTCCGGCTGCATGTCCCCGTTACAATGCATCCAGCTGTCATGTCTTTGTAACCCTGCAGATAAAGATATTTGTTGCTCTGTCCGACCCTGTAGGCTAATCCTGCTAGCTGCTAAAACCTTAAACTAATCTAGCTAGTTTCCTAGTTACACTCAGCCACCCGGCCCAAACCTCTGAGCGTTCCGTTACACTTCATTTAGATCAAGTGAACTTCTGCGGTCATTATATGGGATTTTAAAACCAAATGAGCATCAATGCCAGCGCACGCATTCCCTTGCATGTCGACGTGCCAGCATGTATGCGCAACAACGTGTATGTGTTTAAGTTGGCACAAGTCCAGTATTTATTTAACTGTTCTTTCTTATACTAAAATTCCTTAGCTGACCAATGAGGTGCAAAGAAATAAATATATATATAAAAGTCACATAAACACTCTCCTCTCACACAGAGTATATAAGTGACCTGCTGTCAAACAACCATCGTAAGCTCGTATTACAGTAATGAGCTGTCATGGGTCCAGTGTTGAGTTCTGCTCCGGTCTGTGTAAATATGGCAGATATGTATTTTCGGAATGTCCGATTTGTGGTTCTGTGAGTTCAGCGTTTGTTTGATGATGGATTTGCAGCTTGGGTTGACCGGCAGCTGGACCTGCCCTTATTGGCCGGTCCTAATGAGCCTCTGCTGAATTCTGAGGTGTCACCAGATTCCGTCGCCATGGAAACACTTTCCTCACAAGTCTGCAGAAGTGAATTTGGAGGCAGGACTGTTTTTTTTAGGCAGTTGTTCTTTATGAGGTTTGCATTTACATTGCATGATGTGCGCACCTGTGTTTAAAACTGATTTCTGCCACATTAGCGTCCTGAAACAGAATTTCAAAAATAATTATATCATTACATAATATTATAATTCAGATGATAACAAGCACATTTTTCAAGCAATGTGTTCAAACTGGTTTTCCCCCAAACTATGAATGACTAACTTACAGTTGATGACTATGAATGACTGACTTACAGTTAAATGACACGCGCCAGCTTTCACATTCCATATTCTGTGCATTCAGTTCTAGATTTAACTGTATATTTCTCACATTTAGAGATCTGTGTTGTGGCAATACGTGACAATGATTGTCTTCAGATGGGATTTTAAACACATAATGGAGTGTGTGAAAACACTACAGCACAGCGTTCCTATCATGAGATACGGCCCCCAGACAACAGTTCAGAACACACACGTTATCTTGTGTGGGAAAACTACCTCATATTTCATTCCAGCGTGAACTTGTTCTAGGAGGTCAGTCCATGTTCTCAGCATGTGTGGTCTGAAATGATTAAAAACAACCTACTGTAAGTGTTCTGTTGGGAACCATCGCGTTGATCTAACATCCAACCGAATCATATTTATCTCTAACTCGCACAATTCATTTCAACTACACTTACTAAAACTGACATATCCCACAAAAAACTGGTTTTTAACATATAAAATTCCCAGGTTTCCTCAGCAGGCTTTCTACCCAGCATGTGTATAATGGTTTTCCCATGCCATGGAGATGCCATTGTTCTCAAAGCCTGCTCTGCCAAAACAGAGGAGCACGATGAATAGTGGTTTGGTACCCCATCACCATAGCAACAGAGGAGCATTGCTCACCCCCCCACGCACACCTCGTGCTGGTCTGGCCTCATCTCCACACACACAGAGCTGCTTAATTTCTCTGACCCTCAAGGTCTGCTCCTAACAGGCTCTGTTGGTTGGTACAAACGCGGGTGATCAGAACTGATCTCGCAGTCTCTGGGTTAAGGGTTACAGGGTTAAGCAGACGGCAGTGAGGATAAGACATTAGGGAGAGTGTTAAACACTGGCAGGTGCATCATTCTCTCACTCCAACTCATCATTTACAGGCGAATTATTTGATGCATCGCACATAAACACATGCACTCAAAGAGCACGACCTCTTTTCACCTCGATGATTGACACCCATAATGTATTCCACCCCTAAATGGTCACCCTTGAACCCT
The DNA here is from genome assembly GCA_036877575.1 of Botia almorhae. Lineage (NCBI taxonomy): Eukaryota > Metazoa > Chordata > Actinopteri > Cypriniformes > Botiidae > Botia > Botia almorhae. The sequence continues at coordinate 12,011 of JAZGTJ010016612.1, forward strand.
TCAAATGAATCCCTGCCGATTGACACACACTCAGGAGAACGCAGCTGTAGATGCAGCGCACAATAAACACACACAGTTTCTGCTTGATTTTATAGCTCTGTACTCAACAGCTGGCTCAGTTGTGTCTGTTGTCGTTTCTCCTAGTCTTCATCTGCAAGTCATTTTAGGAGAAACATCTGATATGCTTTAATGAAACCCTGAGATCTGCGTGAGGTCTCCAGGCGAGCGAGACAATTCTTCTGATATTTTTCAGCTGCTTTTTAAATCCATTTTGATTTCTACAAGTCTAATGACACTGAAGTAACTGAAATGAAATAGAATTTCATATATACACACACACATATACATATTATATACATATTATATATATGATGTGACGAGGCGCCCTGGCAACGGACGCGCCGCACCTGCCCGAGCTCATCGCGGGCGGACCGGGCACAGCTGCGACGCGTCAACCCGCAGCGTTAAAACGCCGCCGCCTTCCGCCAAGAGAGAGAGGACGACGAAGAGTCGTATGGAGAGTCGGAGGCTGAGGAAACTGAGAGCGAGAGC
>JAZGTJ010016613.1:0-12561 GCA_036877575.1 Botia almorhae
AAGGAAGTAAACGTAAGCAGTTGTAAGTCTGTTGTTTAATTCATCACTGTGAAGTGTCACTTCATGTGTGGACATCTGAATCTAAGATCTCTCCTAAATCTCGCAGGATCTCCAGGCGGAGATTGATGGCCATCGGGAGACGTATCATTCATTGGATGAAAACGGACGGCGTATCGTGTCATCTCTTGAGGGCACAGATAATGCCGTGGTGCTACAGAAGCGTCTGGATGACATGGGACAGCGATGGCATGAGTTGTGTAATAAAGTTATGAGTATCAGGTAAGAGCGATTAATCCTCTAAATTTAACCCCAAGAAATTTGCACTGAGCAGAAGCAAGCTTTGAAAAACGGCAGGCTAGCGTAATTGCAATACCATTGCGTTTGTTTTACTTTATATTTAAAGTATAGGCCCGTTTATTTTTAGTGGTGCTTGCTAAGGCAAACGTCACTATAACTATTGCTCATACTTACGGTAAATATTAAAGTTTGACGGGTTATTCGTTCTGCACCGTGTGTGCTTGATGGGAAGTGCAGCACGCCTATTACTTTTCTGAGCCGTTTGGTGTTTGCTTGACGGAAGATAAAACGTGTAAAAGAATCCCATAGAGATGCAAAGAGGAGGGGCTCGGACCACATCTAGTGACCCAAATATAATAGACTTGGGATGGGCTCGTTTAAATTAAGATAGTAAACAACAAGCCAGAACAATAATGAAATCACTTAGAATAACATATCTATCATATGATTCCTGCAATATTTTCGCAAGTTTATTTATCTAAATGGGAACGCTCCATAGACTTCTGTTGTTTTCATACACAGCTAGTTATAAACAATATAACCTAACCCATATTCTTACCCAAACCCTCGTGTAAAACTTTTAACCGTAAAACTTTATTTACTGTATTATTATAGCACTTATAAATAAGGACGTCCCCAATATGAGGTTTTGCTCAGAATTGTCACATTTTGCTGATATTTAGGTACAAATTTGTCCCTAATATCTAGTATGTGGTAACCCCCCCTAACCCCCCCCCTACACACACACAAATATGTGTGTTGAGGGGGGCATGTTTGAGTAAGAGAAAATACTACAAATTATGTTGCAGTCTTAAAATAATATATATATAATGATACATTTACATTAGCAAATTTGTTTATATTTGTGTGATGGCAAAACTAACCTGTTTTGCATAGCGTCTAAGCCCACTGTCTGAATTTATGACTTTTGAATGCTAATTTAAGTTCCATTGGGCCTACAACAGCATCAAACATGTAGAACCACATATGACTTTTAAGAGGCATTATAATAAAATAAAATTGTAATAATGTTCATGCATATTCAAATCGAAGGTCAAAGTTCAGATGACAGTGTTTCATCTCTCAAAGATATTTCATGCATGTAGCGCTTTTTACATTGAAATGCGGAGTGACAGAATATTGCCCCCTGGTGGTCTCTGTTGCTATAGCATAGACTATATAACGTCTAAGCATTTCTTTATTATATGACTCTTCAGGCCTTACCTGGACGCAGGTGTGGACCAGTGGAAACACATGCATATGTCCCTACAAGAGCTGCTGAACTGGCTGCAGCTAAAGAGGGAGGAGCTAGAACGGCAGAAACCAGTAGGGGGCGATGTGCCGACCGTTCACCAACAACTTCTGACACACAAGGTGAGTCGAGGACAAGGAGAAATTACACGCAAAGCCGTGATGTATGCGTTCCATCTTTTTGTTACGGCAAAGCGCGATCGCTATCAGAGTCTGTTCTTGTTAAATATTTAAACAGATGGAGATGATGTCTTGCGTGGGAGAGGTGCAAAATCCCTTGTCTCTCTGCACGGTTGTGCGGACCAATTAACATCTGCTAATGGCCATCAGCTGTCAGGGGTCTGCAGTAAACAGGATGCGGTCGTAGAGTAGTTTGTGCGGGGAGTTAGTGAGCGTGCTGACAGCTGAGTCACACTGTTGGACTCCAAAGATGCAGTTACCTAGCTAACAGGGAACGTTCTCAGAACATTGCGTACCTGTTCTCTAAAAGTTATCAAAAACTGTTCTTGCACTAATGTTAGTAGAATGTTTTTAACTTTATATATCACATCAAAACATTATTCTTAAGTAGTTATTGGAACGTTTTAAATATGTTACAGAATTAAAAGAACATTTGAATAAGGTTCTTGGAACCAAGCAATATTGGTAATATGAGGTTTAAAAAAACTGGACATTTTATACATTCCTAGAACTTTTAAAATAACATTTGTGTTACTTAATGGAAACATTAGGAAACATTCTTACAACCTAAAATTGTTAGCTTGGTAACTGTGAAGTATGATGTCATGGGTGTAGGATCTGCGAAGAAAAATGTAATTAAAGTTTGTTTGACGTTTTTGCTGCTAAAGACATTTGCAGCTACTAAACAAATGTAAGTTTGCTGTGCTGTGTTTCAGCTCAGTGACTCCCAACCACACGTCTGCACCTCAGGGGTGCTTAAGCAGGTTCCAGGGGGTTCTCGAAAAGATTTTAATTGAGGTTGAGGTTTGTTAAACGTACAAAGCGGAAATGACAACTTTAAATGAAAATATTAGGATTAAAGAGGATTAAAATAATCAAAAGCAATTATTTCCATGTAATTGACTACTAAACACATTGAGTGACTTTTTAAGGAAAGAAAACAAAGTGATATGTGTACGTTTTGCCGATTTGTGTGGATGACACTTGTAGTGAAGTGTTTGTGTGTGTGTGTGTGTGTGTGTGTGTCAGACTGCAGACAGAACAATGCTCTGTCCTATTTCTGTCCCCTCAAATGTCTCAGCCAATCAAAACGATATGAGACTAAATGCATTAGAAAATAACAGATTCTTTATTTCTCAAACTGCTTCAGTTTGAGAGGAAGCTACTTGGTGAGTCTGTTTATCCCCCACAGTATTGATTGTTTTAAAAAAGTTTGAAAAAGAATGACTATAAACATGTCCATGTTCATAAGTTTAATAAGAATAACAGTGAATGATTTGTAATATAATGATGTAAATGGAACCTATATCGAATTTTGTGTCGATGAAGTAGCTGGTTGATCTGGGAGGGTCATCATAATAAAGGGGTTTTAAGTTACAATTGTAAACATATATTACAGGAGGGTTATTATATAGCAGAATAACACAACATTAGCATTTTAAACTGTAAATAGACACTTGGGTTGTGAAGTAGCTGTACGTTTTAGTGTAATAGTAGCAAAAATGTGATTGTTATGGCTCCTTCGCTCCTTATATTCACTCGGAATCAATTGCACCGATTGCGCTGTTTACTTGCACACGGCGTGTTGTTGTTTTAGTACCCGATTCACTGAAGAAATTATGCAAATTAGATAATGGTGTAAACAAAATTAGTGCTGATTGCCGTTTTAACGGGGCAGTTGCACCCTGTGCACTTAAATTCACCCAGAAAAAGAGAGAAAAAAAGCAAGCGGCTAAAACTGAGGACTTGAACTGGTTCTCACACTTCCATCCATCAATGAAACTATTTAATAAAACTCTTCACCTGGCTACAATTACTGCTGCCACAATCACTGGGAAATGTCGGCCAACATTCAATGGGCAGTAGCAGCGAAACAGTAATTGTGTCAGACAAATAGATAGACAATTATTGAATCTGCCATACAATAATACACCTCATTTGCATATTGGGGAGGCGTGTTTGCCTAGAAATGAATAACAGTCATTTAAACATTTAAACAAAAACACGTCACCTTTAAATATTTTCTCCAGTTTATTGTGCAGGCGGTAAGTAAGATTTGTGTTGTGTGCTGATTCTCATGTAAAGTGTGAGCACTGACTCACATTCAAAACAACACTTTGTTTGTTTAAGTGTCCCAACCAGCCCAACATAGCAACATTGCCTCAACCAATGGTGGTGGTGCCCAGCTAAAAGTTTTAGGTTGTAAGAATGTTTTTTAATGTTTTAGGAACGTTTAAAACATCCAGTTTTTAAAAGTTGTATTAACATTATTGCTTGGTTATGAGAACATTATTCAAACTTAATTCATTAATGTTTCTAAAATGTTCCGCTAACAACTTAAGAATAATATTTTTGTTAACTTTGAAAGATCTTTGGAGAGAACTTTGAATGCAAGCCAAATATTGTGATGAATATTGTAAATATTGTGATATCCCCTTATTGTGATGTTTAGTACTATTGAAAACACCCTGTATGCTTCACAGAGCTTCAGAAGAGAGCTAAGCGCCAAAGAACCTGTGATCAATGGAACGCTTGACAATGTGAAAACCTTCCTTTCTGAGATGCCTCGTGAAGGGCTAAAACAGAGGCCTGGTCAAAAAGGTATGAAAACTTCAATCCATACACATATAGCTGGGCTATTCAACTCTGGTCAACCTCTGGTCCTGGAGGGCAACTCCATTGCAGTGTTTAGTTCCAACCCCAGTCAAACATCTTCGCCTGGACTTTTCATGTTTGATTAGGTTTGATTGTGGTTGGAGCTAAATTCTAAACTGTAATGGAGTGGCCCTCCAGGACCAGAGGTGAATAAAGTATGACAAAGAGGAAACATAAAACAATAGAATGCAAATGTTTTGACTTGCTCTTCACTTCTTGTGGTCTGCCCAGATGTAAGCCCAGAGGAGAGGGTTCAAAATGTGGGCCGCATATTACGCAAGGAGGTGGACGATGTAAACGTGCGATGGAAGAATTTGGGCGGGGCCTCCGTGGATTGGCAGCGGCAGCTGGAACTGGCTATGGAGAGACTTATGGAGCTCCAGGATGCCCAGGATCAGCTGGACCTAAAGCTTCGTCAGGCTGAGAGTGTAAAGAATTCTTGGAAGCCAGTTGGGGATTTGCTCGTAGATGATCTACAAAACCACATAGATAGAGTAAAGGTCTGGATCCTGTGTTCACTTACATGAAGTACCATAGTGTTCTTAGGAAAACTTTGAAATGTCATGTAAATATTATGGAACATCATTTTTATTTGTTACCATTGGTGTACCAGACTTTATTTTAAGGATTGTGGGCAATATAGATAAAGGTTTTGTGTATTTTTCCAGGCATTCCAAGAAGAGATACTTCCCATCCAGGAAAATGTAAATCAGGTCAACCACCTGGCATCCACGTTTAGACCTCCTGACATTCAGCTCTCTCCAGACAACCTGAACAGAATCGATGACCTAAACAGAAGCTGGAGACTTCTTCAGGTGTCCCTCTCTGCTCTTCATATCTAATCTAACTGTCTTTTTTACATGCCATTTAAAAAGGATCAAAAATTCAAGTCAGGTCAGTCCCTGAAACACAAGAGAAAGACAAAAAATGCAGTTCAATATTTTGAAACCGTGTAGAAGAACGTTCACGTCAGCAGTAGATGCGACAAGCAGATCACAGGAAAAACCTGTCCTTTAAACATTCAAAGACTTGACAAAAGACACGGAAAGTTATTATTTAATAAAAACAAAACAAGGAAACTAAGGACAGAAACATGAAAACAATCACGGTGGAAAACCTGAAAACACATTTTGCTAGAAAAGATATTTTTGTGGTTTTTGGAATTGCTTTATTGTGTGTTGTCCACGACCATTGCTAACGTGTTTCCTTCTGTACGATCTTTTATTTTTAGGTTTCCATTGAAGAACATCTGTCCCAGCTGACAACAGCCTATAAGGACTTAGGGCCCCAGTCTCAAACTTTCCTACACGGTACGTGTTTCTTTATGGTTCTGTTTTGAAATATACCGAGAATTGTGTTGTGTGGCCACAGTTTAGAGTCTCATGATTTAGCCGAATAGTCCCCAAAACATGATTTACTTACACTTTAAACATAATGTGGCGTAACGTGACAGAATATAATAGATTTGGCGTTGAATTGTTGAGTCGTTTATATAAATGATGTCATTTATCAAATAATGAAGTGCTTTTGTAAAAAACTGTGAGGTAACTTAAATGTGCTTCTATTTCTGTTAACAGCATCTGTTGAAACTCCTCTGGAACGCTCTGTTTCACCCAACAACATCCCCTACTACATCAAGTAAGTCCTTCCAGTCTCAGTCCACATGTTAATGCTAGACATATTCAAGGTCTACGCTGAATTTACAAATTTAATTTAGATGCTACGCGAGCTCCCAGAGTAAGAAATCTATCACAGCTGACGGCAGACTACCAAAGCAAAGTGATTTTTCGTGACCTTTTTCCGAATGGAGATCTCACCCTGTAAGATCTGCGCAGAATAATCTAAGATGATAAATTAGGCTCTACCAACAAAGTGAGTTGTCAAAACATGGAGCGGCCCGCATCAGATATAGTTCCAAAGTTCTGCGCATAAATACATTACTGTCATTTTTTTATTAGAGGGTCACAGCCCAAAAATGCTCCGTAGGTCCATTCTGATAAGGACAGCAGAAAAGAGAATGGAAATACATGAGAATATGTAAATACAAATACAAGTAAAGTAAATACAATTTACTTTATAATTCTTCATCATTAAGAACTTTTAAAAGGGTGAAGACAATACACGCGGTCTTTTTATGCAAATTCAAGCAATACATTTTTCACAGCAATATCACGTTAAAGCAATATCACCTGCCGTTGTGGTCAAATATTGTCACAGCTGTGATTCATCCGTGAATTTGATACTATATCGTATGAAACAGTTGAACAGACAAGAGAAAGTATTTATATGTAAATGTGTAAGGAAAAACCAGCGAGTGTCCCAAAAGCTCTTTTGTGTGTGGAGCTGCTTTCATACAGCACAAGTTTGCAGTTTGCCATTGCTAGTTTAAATGATACGTCCAAGCCTTCAATACTAATTGGAAGCTGTCACATTAGAACAAGCAATTTATGCTGTTTTGAGAAGTTACTGGAGTAACAAGGAGGCAAGAGTGTGCGAGACCGTGATATGAAAAAAAAATCAATACGTTTGTCATAGTATCAATTAAATGCTTATTGTGTTGTGATACAAAACAGTAAAGCTTTATTTGGTCCTATATCAGCACTCTGGAAGCACCTTTCGTCCAATCAGATTCAAGGACTGAAACAAACTATTGTATAAGTATTGAAAACCTTCTAGTGCGATTTACAATCTTCATCTCTTAAGAAACTCTGCTTTTAGGATTCTAAATGAAAGTGACGCAGTTACTGTTTTGACAGCTTTAAAATGATGCGAGTTGTGCAGTTTTTACTCTCATAAATCTTGCCGACCAAACTATGTGACTCAAAATCAATATTCTCCTTAGAAATAGTTAAAATTAGTCTGTTTATGTGGTTGACTGATGTAGTTGATCAAATTCTTTTATTAAGTCCAAGTTATGGTGGCTTTTCTCACTTGTAGGTCAATCTATAAGATTTCCAATATTGAACCTCATTTATTTTTTAACAATCTTGTGTGAGAGCCGCCCTCAGAGAGCCAGTCCCAAAACAATATTTCACCCCTTAATGCGTTTATGTTTTTGTTCAGTTGGGATAGGCTATTATATGGTATTATCTTTAATAATATAGTGCTTGTGAAGCAGAGCAGTATTTACAGTCAGATGGCATCTGTATTTATGTTTTACAGCTTATTGCATGTGGTAACAAGACAATACAGACAGAACAGTTTATAATAACCTAATTATTAAGTAATTAACACACATCAATGCGTATATAACGTATATATATATATATATATGTATATATATATATATATATATGTATRTATATATATAAATCAAAACATTACAGACAAACTGACAGAATTATTGCACATTATGTTGATCACGGGCAACACTTGCATCTTGTAAAAGGAGAGTCCTGTACTTTTGTACCTAAGCTTTTGTCTGTAAATAAATGGCCCATCTATCCCTCACTACCTCAAATGGCCCTCCCCGGCAAGGCTGGGTGTGTTCCAAAACCTAGTGAGTTTCCTACCTAGGCGCTAGGCAGCATTTTTGAGTGTTGGAACGTTTGAGTCATACATTTGTGGGGGGCATCACAGAAACATGTTTGATTCAAGCATTGAATCGTGGTGATTATAAATCAGGATTTTGCAGTGAAATTGACTGCTTGTTAACACAGTTTTAATGGTTCCGTTCTGTAGGTTTTAGGTTTTGCTGTCTCCACAGAAACAGAACATATGAACATGTAAAACAGCATTGTGTGAACTCGCCTCTATTAAACGTACGTTAGCACGCAGCGTAAGACAGAACGGAACTGTCGTAAAAGACACTAAAAAGAATACTAACGGGACGCGATGACGTAATAGCACGTGACGTCATCTAGTGACATTTAGGACTTTTTAAGCCGGCTTCAGCTACTTTCTGTTGTTTAAGGCATTATTTGAAAGCACACATGTGTTTTTAAAGCGCAGTCGGACCCTTTTTGTGCCTTAACCGTTGCGGTTGAAGGTTGTGTATATTCATGCAATTTGGGGAATTGTGTGCGCATTCACACACTTTAATCTAGCTCCAACCGGATAAGTCCATGATGCCCGTAAATGCGGCCTTGATAGGCAGCTCGCGATGTTTTGAGACGCAGCCCGTAAGGGAGCGTTAAGGGAGAGAGAGAGAGGGAGAGAGAGAGAGAGATGGGAGTTGGAGGGGGAAGGGAGCAGGAGGAAAAGCTCCGCCTCGTCTGAGCCGCTCTGGCTGAGGAAGATCGCAGGGAAGTCTTGATGCTTTTGCGCCTGTAGAGAGGGAGCACCGCGAAGGTGATTCGCCCGAAACAACAGCGAGCCATCGGGTTTTTAAATCAAACGCTTTGGGTTCGGCGGCCATTGGGAGTCGAGATGAGGGAGAACCTGAGAAAGTAAGTGCAACGCGAACACGAATAAACGTCGGCTCGTGCGGGTGGAGGACGCCGAAGGATCGAGTTTAGCAATCCTCCATCTGTTTCTTTTCCTATCTTGATGTCAGTACAGCCTAGCAGGTGCTTGTTCTGCTGTTATCATGGAACCTCGTATATCTTCGTCCTAGCGACACGTCCGTCCCTCGTTCTGTTTGCTTTTCTGATATCCAACATCGAATAGCCCGCTATGGATCTGCCGTGCCGTTCTCGCCTAATGCAGCGATGAGATTGTTTCATTTATGTTATTTCACGGATCTCTGTATGTTGATCGTGAGGTCCGGCCTTTAGGTCTCCTCCATATTTGTGTTGTTTCCCTAAGTTAAAGTGCATGCATACAGTGTCTTAGAAGCCATATGCAAGATCACTGTTTTGGTTTAAGCAACATACTTAGCGCCGCGTTTTCATGCAAGAGGCACACATCGGAGGTGTCTGCATGCATGCACGCACGCATGCATGCGTGTGTGGGTACCCGGTGCAGTTAGATGCATGTAGGTGGGCATTCCTGCTTCTTGCTCGAGCCCACATTATTGCTGTACTTCCGCTTTCTGGCACTGCTTTGAGATGTGCAGGTATGGAGATGTCGGTGGGAAATTCGGCGTCAGGCCATTGGCATGCTTCACCGACTCTACCTGATTGTAGGGGGCGCTGGCACATACTGACTGCGCCCCAAAACCTAACGAGCTGCCCATGATGCCCTCAATGCTGTCTAGGCAGGCACATCTCTATGTTTTGAAACGTAGCCATTCTGTGTACCCAGCTCGGGCGATTTTTAAAGGGCCCTGCTGTATTACGTGCTTACTCGTCCTTGTCAAATACAAGCTGCAGGGCCTCAACACAACACTGTGATGAATAGAGCAGAGGGTTGGCGATGCATTGACAAGCGTTCAGAAATGCATGTACGAGTTGAATCTGAGACGCATTCAGGTTTCAGTAGTTTCTTTGAAAACCAGTGTCTTGGTTCCTATGAATAATTTGTAGGAGGCTACAGAAGGTCCTGCAGAGATGTACAAAATAAGTTGTTAACCTACACAGCAGTGGTTTGCACCCACATGAATGGCTGATTAACATTGTATACAAAAACAATACTGTGCTGTTGCCATACTGTTATGAATTCAGAGGGTAATATCCTACTACTGTGTAAATACCAGCTTCATATACTGTGATGTTTACATGGTCGTCCAAGGTACTTTAAATAATACCTTTAAATGACCATAGTGCATGTCCAAACAGACCATGGTGTTGTGGTATGTGTCCAAAAACCTGATATTAACATGGTGCCATGTCCAAAAAATTGTTATTAGCATGATATTCTTTGTTACTGGTCCAGATGTGAAAGTGGTTTCTCAAAACGTTTTTTAATTTAAAGACACACTAATGTTTTCCGCTACCCTGCAACTCTCCTACTTTCCCATGACCTCTCTTTGACATTTGTTTTAGGATCGTTTTGTCACTTTCATTTTCCTGTATGGTTGAAAATCCTTGTCAGAGAGTGTTTTCCTCTCTGCTAAAACACTATAGGGTGGGGATATAATTTATGGTTTTGAAGTTTCTTTACCCTATTAGAATTCTGCAGGGCTGCTCAGCTGGCTTAAGCCCCAAAATCACAAAAACATCCCAGCCCATAGCAACCCTTGGACAAAAAAGACTCGCTAGTGCAAATTCCATTTTCATTGATGGACTCATTTAGGGGCCGTTTAACAAAAGAAGTGCTTTTGTGAATGTGTACGATAAAGTGGCGATACACTGTAGACTCTGTCCACAACAGTTTAGATATTTAAGACGACTCCCACCGTCAGATTTAGAATCCAAACATGGTATTAATTTGTGAGTTAGCAGATGAAGTGTCTTTAAGTTGCAAGGTGAGATTTTGGGGTTTCTAAGCATATTTAATAACTTAGACGCAGCAGGAAAGCAATTCATTTTGATTAGGCTGAAGTTTATTGAAATGTGTTCAAGAGAATACCCAGAACATACAGATCTGACAGATTAGTATCCCAGGCATACTTACTCAAGATATCTATTATTAACTATGACTTAAAGCTGACTATTTATTAAAATCACTAAAACTAGTTTATTTGCTCGGTGAGCACAGTTTAGAATGTTGTTGCAATATTAAAATATAATTAGAAAAGATAAATTATTATACACAACATACCTGACATACAGTTAATGTTTAATTGACCGTTGTCTGGATAGTTCTACTTTTACTGATGAAATTACTGAATGTAGTTAAAGTTTAACTGAAAGTATCAGTTGGAGAATTCTCAACGGGTTAATTTAGTTATTTTTGAGCTTAAAATTTATTGTTTGACGTTAAATGACCCCGAGCTTATTCCGCTGTACATAAGTGTCATGATTTGAATTAGATTGAATGGATTCCACAGTATGTGGTACTAAATATCTTTGTCATTTTACACGTTTTGTAGAGGTTTGTTAGATGTTTATAACGTAACTTGCGTTCATTTCCTTTCATGTCTTTTCTTCCAGCCACCAGACCCAAACAACATGTTGGGACCATCCAAAGATGACCGAGCTCTACCTGTCTTTAGGTAATTCTGGTCTGATATACATTAACTAGTTAAGTCTTGCAGATCTGCTAGCGTGAAGTGATAAAGTAAAATGTCTGATTGTTTCAAAACAAAAACGTTTTGATATTTCTTTAGATTTCAACAAATAAGATCAAAATGAGAACCAAATTAGAGATTGTGTACTGTAGAGATAAGAGGTTTCACTACAGCAGCAATGAAACGCTGCTGAATTAATTGGATAAAATTAACATTTGTTTTCTCGCACGGTTTCTCGTTTCACAGCGGATCTCAACAACGTGCGGTTCTCCGCATACAGGACCGCGATGAAGCTGAGACGCATGCAGAAGGCTCTGTGCTGTGAGTTGATGCCGCTCAGAACACTTGATTCTCTCGGTGCTTTCTCACAAGTAGTTTCACAATGTTCTTGTTTTTGTTTGAAAATGGAGAAATGTCTCGTAAAGTTGAGCGTTAGCATTTGTTTCACCTCACAGATGTAACAGTTCATTGTAAATAGATGTATTTGATTGCACCACGAGGTTCTCAACGTTGTAGTTTTAATCGCTGACAAAAGTCTCACTGCTAATATCGCTCATAGTTTTAATATTGATAATATTGCTTAAACAGTTTTGCGCAGGTTTGGCTTTACTGCTACAGGCGTGAATGATTTATTAAATCATGTAGCTGGATGAGGAAAGTGTGGCGTTACTCTTCTCAGCAATAAGAACATTTTTACATGGTAAAATTATACAAAATACCATAAAACCCATTAAAAAAACAGATGCTAAAAATACTTAGAGAACACCTTAGCAACACCCTGGCAACCCCCAAGATCACCCTAGCAACCACATAGCAACATGCTTAAACCACTAAGAACACGTTAGCAACCACCAAAACCACACAAGTATCTCCAAAAAAAAAACCAATTAGTAACCTGGATTGTTTTTTGTGCGCAGTGGATCTGCTGAGCATGCCTGTGGCCTGCGAGACTTTTGAACAGCACAGCCTGAAACAGAACGAGCAGTTCATGGACATCATGCAGGTGATCAACTGTCTGACCAGCATGTACGACCGCCTGGAGCAACAGCACAGCAGTTTGGTCAACGTGCCTCTGTGCGTGGACATGTGTCTCAACTGGCTGCTCAACGTCTATGATACGTACGTTCAACGTTTCCTTTGGTTTGCTCATTTAAACGTTAAAGCTGCAATTTGTAACTGTTGCCTCT